>CAUYQV010162933.1:0-16924 GCA_963574575.1 Galagoides demidoff | reverse complement strand
GGGCCAGCCAAACAACAATGATGGCTGCAACCAAAAAATGGCCAGGCGTTGTGGCGGGCGCCTGTGGTCCCAGCTACTTGGGAGGCAGAGGCAGGAGACTCGCTTGAGCCCAGGAGTTGGAGGTTGCTATGAGCTGTGATGCCATGGTACTCTACCCAGGGGGACAGCTTGAGGCTCCGTCTCAAAAAATAAAAAATAAATCAGGATTCATTTAGGTGCAAATGTCAGAAATCCAAGTCACATTCACTCAGACACAAAGTGGATTCATTGGCTTGTGCAATCTGTGGAAGATTCCAAATCAAATCTTGGACCAGCAACACCTGAAACCTGGGGTTCCACTGTCCCCTAGTCTGTGGTCCTCAACCCCTGGGGGATGGACTGTACAGGTCTGTGTCCTGTTAGGAGCCAGCTGCAGAGCTGTGCCTACCGCTGTCCCATCCCCATCCATGGAAAAATTGTCTCCCTTGAAACTTAGGAAACCAGCTGCACAGCAGGAAGTGAGAGGGAGGCCACAGAGAAAAGCATCTTCATCTGTATTTACAGCCGCCAGCTGCTCCCCACTGGCTGGCATCACTGCCTGAGCTCCGCCTACACCCCTACTCCATCAGTGGAAACTTTGTCTTCCTTGAAGCAAGTCCCTCATGCCAAAAAAGTTGGGCACCACTGCCCTAGACTAGGGTGACCAGATGTCCCGCTTTTCAACAATTTGTCCTGCGTCCATGGCGTTTTTAAAAAGTCCCAATTTTTGGAAAGAATGCACGAACAGGCTGGAGAACAAGAAGGGAATATACGGTTTTTGGCTGCCATGTGGTTATTTCACCAGAATATGAGTTTTATATTATTTTGTTAATTTTATAATGTTAAACTATAATAATAACAAATAATTGCTGAGAAGTGATTATCGAGAACTGCTTATCAAAGTTTGCATTGTTGTCAGGCCCTGCCCTGCCCTGTCCCCTGCCCCACCCCCAGCCATGTTGTCCTGCCTTACCAATGTTAAAATCTGGTCACCCTAGGCCCTAGACACTGTCCAGTTCTCATCTCTTTTTGTCTTGAGGGGAGTCAATTACCTCTGACTGGGACTGGCTTCTTCCACACTGCAGCAAATGGAATTGCCAAAGGCTTCCCAGTTTCACCTGTAACATCTCCAGCTGGTAGGGAGGACAAAATTCTCTTCCTTAGCTCCCATTTGCAAAATCTTGGATCTGGATTCCCATTGGTCCTCCTGAGTCAAATGCTTACCCCTGAGCCAATCAGCTGGGTGTGGAGTAAAAAAATCCTGGACCTGAACTGGGATTGGCTGTCCTGGGTCAGGTGGCCAGGGGTACAGGGTACTGTCTCTGGGCCAGCACACCCATGATTTGGACATCTTGGTGGCTGGTCACAGCCTCCTCTCCTCTGAGGGGGGAACCCTACAGGCTCCGCAGTGGCTGTCTGGGTTGACAGGAGGTTGGGAGCTATGAGAGTCTGGGGTGAGAGACACTCAGACTGGACGGGGATGGACTAGGGGCCAGAGCTCCCTCTGTCCTGGTCTTCCCCACTGACCCCTCAGATGAGAAGGCTTTATTCTTTAGTTTTGTCAGTGCCTCCAGAGGTTCCAGCCTGCCCCTGACCTGCCTCTTCTCTCCTCCCCTGCTAGGCCCCAGGGGATCAGAGGCAGCTTCTGCAACCCCACCACACAGTTTCCAGGACCTAGGGCAGGAAGACCGAGGTGGAAGGGAGGGGGCAGGCATCTGGAGCCAGGCCCAAGCTGAGCCCTGGGGACAGCCCAGGGAGGCCCCTTTGGCCTCCTCCTCTGGGGGCCTCTGTTCTTTCCATTGTTTGTCCTTTGTTTGCCCTGAGTTTCCTAGGAAATTTGCTTTGGGGGAGATTCCAGCTGGGCTCAGCTGATCCAAGAGTAGAGCACTCACTCAGCCTGGCAGGCTGGGCCTGGGAGCATCCCTGGAGGCTGGGTGGGGCCCTGGCAAGGCCTGGAGAGTAAGAAGGAAGGGGAGGGAGGCTGCGGAGAGGGGGAGAATGAAATGGTAATAAAGACACACTGAGTGGGGGCCCAGGAGAAAAGGGGGACAGGGCAGAGAGGGATACAGGAATAGAATCAGGAGAGGAGGAGGAGGCCTGGGGAGGGCCCCCTGAAGGCCAACCCCCTCTCTCCCATCCCAAGGGATCCCGGGTCAGTTTCAGATCTGGGCAGGTGAGGCCTTTGCTGTTGGGGCGGAGGCTGCAGAGCTGTGGGCACCCCCTTTGGCCCTGATGCCCAGAGGGAAGGGAGTGTAGCTGTAGTGTGGGCCCTGCCTCCTGCTTGGACACATTTGGGGGCTACATTCCCACCAGTGGCCCACAGTGGAGCACAAGATCTCCAAGTGGGATGTGTTGTCCTGAGTCAGGCCATACACCCCAGGGGCATCACTCGCCATCCCCAGGCACTCACTGCTCGTTCCAGGGCTCCCTCAGAATGGCAGATACTCTGGCCTACTGAGAGTGGGACTGTGGCCGCAGGACCAGGCCCTCAGTCAGCACCAGCGCAGGACATCATCAGCCCCATCCATGTAGTGAACCTCCCGATGAAATATGCCAGTAGATGCGAGAGAAGGATGGACCCCACTTCAGATGTAGTTAATTAATAGACATTTATTGATAATTTGATCCACCTGCAGGTGCACCTACAGGGGCTGTTGTGGGCCAACAAGCAGCCTGAATGGCGGGTGGGAAGCCTTTTTATACTGTCATTTTGCATAGTCATGCAAAGTCAGCAAGCTAGCACAATACAGAAGCTAATCATAGCAGTGAAAGCAGGGCTGCAGGGTCGGGGGTACATATGGATTCATGAATCATAAAATATGGCTCAGCGCCTGTGGCTCAAGGGGCTAAGATGCCAGCCACATATACCTAAGGTGGCGGGTTCGAATCCAGCATGGTCTGCCAAACAATAATGATGGCTGCAACCAAAAAATGGCCAGGTGTCGTGGCGGGCGCCTGTAGTCCCAGCTACTTGGGAGGCTGAGGCAGGAGACTCGCTTGAGCCCAGGAGTTGGAGGTTGCTGTGAGCTGTGATGCCACAGTACTCTACCCAGAGGGACAGCTTGAGGCTCTGTCTCAAAAAAAAATATATATATATATCACAAGCACATTACTTCATCATCATAAGATGGGGTATATCATGAAGGGTTACACAATTTAGGGTGGAGGTACATGCTAACTTATTAGCTCATAATTTATAAAATGAGAGGTACAAACAAGTATTGGCTAAATTTCCGAGAACAACTTGGGATCTTTATCCCTGGGACTTTATTTGGAATCAACCCCTCCCTTCCTCGACCCCTCCCTGCATGCTTCCTTAATTTCAGGCTGTTTTTCTACTCTTGAGAGGGCTGGAACTAAAAGGCTTAGGAGAGGTTTCCTTTTCAAGAGTAGGCTTGTTCCCCACTGGTCTTAGGGAGGGGGTCAAGGGCTGGAGGCTTGGTTATTACACCGAGAACTGTCCTCTGAGCAGGTTCTGTGCTGCTCGGTGGGGTACCAGCCTCACCAGAGGCTCACAGTTAATGAGGTGACAGGCCACTCAAGGAAGTGATAGTGGGTGTGTCGAGGGATCACAGGAGCCCAGGGGAGGTGTTGGATGCTTATGGGTAAGGAAGGGGAGAGGAAGAGGAATAGATGGCTGGAGAGGGATCCGGGTAGAGGAAGCAGTCTGAGCAAAGGCCTGGAGTTGGGGACAGTAAGGTGTGTGGTGGGAATTGCTGTTTATCACACTGGGGAAAGAGCCAAGGTCAGAGCCAGGGCGCAAGGAAAAGTGGGTCTGGAGTGGGAAGGACAACCAGGTGAAACCAGAGCTGAAGGAGTAAACAGAAAAGTGTTACCTTGAAGGCAGATGTCAATGTCACCTCCCTGCTGTACACAGGGAGGAAGGAGGCGTGTTGCTCTGCTTTAAGTTGGGAGCTTGGAAAGGCTCTAAGGGAGCCCCAGGTTAGTAAGGATCCAGGTTCCCAGCAGAAGCAGGTGCAAATCTCTGGAGGGAAGTATCTAATTTAGGCCCTTTGGATTTCCAATTAAGTTCAACAACATACAAATTTATAAAACCCACATATACACAGAGAAAAAGCCATTATATGTTAAGAGTCAGCTGAAATAACACACACGAAATTTAGAAAGAACTCTCATACTACCACCTTAAGGACTACAGATATTTGGTATCAGATACAGAATAGAAAATAACCACGTTTCAAATAGTTAAAAATATAGAAGATGGGCTCAGTGCCTGTGGCTCAAGTGGCTAAGGTGCCAGCCACATACACCTAAGGTGGCGGGTGAGAATCCAGCCCAGACCTGCCAAAACAACAATGACAACGGCAACCAAAAAAAAAAAAATAGCCGGGCATTGTGGCGGTTGCCTGTGGTCCCAACTACTTGGGAGGCTGAGGCAGGAGACTCGCTTGAGCCCAGGAGCTGGAGGTTGCTGTGAGCTGTGATGTCACAGCATTCTACCCAGAGGGACAGCTTGAGGCTCTGTCTCAAAAAAAAAAAAAAAGTGAAAGAAAAACAGTATTTCAAGACCAAAGGTGAAATCTGGCATTTCCAGGAAAACAAAACTATAAAGAGTTTATGATACTCATCAAAAGGAACTTCCAGAGTACATAGCTTAGGAAAAAGGGAAATGATGCCAGAAGGAGGGTCTGAAGTGGAAGAAGGGACGGTGAGCATGTAAAATAACAAACATGTAGATAAATCTAAGAAATTGTTGCTTGATTAAAATAATAAACAAAAGAAGAGAGATAGAATACCAGAAAATATCAGCATGGAGAATAGTGTCAGGAAAAGCTATTTGAAATTAAGAGTTTTAAGAGCATTAGATTATTTGGGGAGGGTTAAGATAGTGATTGATGGTAAACTTTTTTGTGTGTGTGTGTAGAGACACTCTGGCTCAGGCTGGTCTCAAACCCCTGAGCTCAAGCAATACACTCGTTGACCTCCCAGAGTGCTCAGATTATGGGTGTGAGCCACTGTGCACAGACATAAATTGTTCTACTTTAGATGTCATTAAGTATCCATCATAAAATTTCATAGATAACCACTAAAATAATAGCAATGTAGGCTATAACTTCCAAATATATGAATTTCCTGGGGGGAGGGATGGAATTTTTGAAAGTGAGAAACTCAATCAATTCAAAACATAAAGGCAGAAAAGGAGAAATAGAAACTTAGAAGAAGAAAAAAAAAACAGGAAAAACAGCACAAGGTAGCAGAAACAAATCTGCATCTATCAGTACTCACAGAAAACGTAAATGGACTAAATTCGCCAATTAAAAGACAGAGATTGCCAAACTAGATAAAAAATAATCTATGAGGCATAGTGTGGTAGCTCACACCTATAATCCTAGCCCTCTGGAAGGCTAAGGTGGGAGGAGCAGTTGAGGCAGGGGTTTAAGACTAGCCTGAGAAAGAGTGAGACCTCATCTCTATAAAAAAATGGAAAAATTAGCCTGGTGTGGTACTGTTTGCCTATAGTAGCAGCTACTTGGGAGGCTGAGGTGGGAGGATCACTTGAGCCCAGGAGTTTGAGTTTGCAGTGGGCTATGATCATACTACTGCATTCTAACTTGGGTGACAGAGTGAGACTCTGTCTCAAAAAGAAAAAATAAAATCTATGAATGTAATTCACCACCCAAATCGATTAAAGGAAAAAAATCATGTGGTCATCTTAATTGATACGGGAAAAGGCACCTGATAAAATTCAATGGCAATCCATAATTTAAAAGACAAAACAAAACTAAAAACCTCTTAACCAAACTAGAAATACTTTAGCAGGAATTTCCAAACTGGCTGGCTGCAGAATCTCTTCCTGGCTAGCCACCAGAAATGCCTGTCCCAGCCATTCTTGACAAGGGGGGATTTGTTTTCTTTTTCTTTCTTTCTTTCTTTCTTTTTTTTTTTTTTTTTTGCTTTTAATTTCTGCTGGCTTTCACTTTATCTTAGTTTGAAGATTTTTTTTTAATTTTTTTTTCTTTTTTACTTCTTCCTCCTCTAGTGATTCTCTTACCCTCTTGCCCCCCATGTAGCTGGGATTACAGACACTCCCTACAACATCCAGCATTTTTTTTTTTTAATTTGTAGAGATGAGGTCTCACTCTGGCTCACTCTGCCTCATGGTGGTCTTCTTCCACTGGTCTCTAACTTGGCTGAGTTCAGGTGATCCACCCGCCTTGGCCTCCCACAGTCCTGGGACAACAGGTGTGGGCCACCATGCCTGGCTGGTACATGTCTTATATAAACTAGATGACTGATGAGGGACACTTGATCTGCGGTGGTCTCCACTGGCCCTTGCTGAGGCATTTCTTACCTGGACCCCTAGCATGTGCCTCTCTTAGGCCTGGAGTCTTAGCTGAGGCTGGGACCTGTGGGCCCAGGGCTTGGTTATCTTGGACTGCCCTGCAGCCGCCTTAGACTAGGAAGGGCCTCATCCCTCCCCAGTCCTGTCCTCTGGCTGGACTTGCTACTTCTTCACTGCCCTCCAGGTCAGCCCAATTTCTGCCAACCCAGGTGGTGAGAGTGCTGGTTGGGCAAGTTGTGCTCTGAGTGCCCCCTATACCTACTTTCCCAGAGACAAGCCAACTGAGGGCCTGGCCTCTGTGCTAGCCTGGGAAAGAGGGATGTCCCTGTTCCAGGGTTAAAAATTAAGCAAAGGGCTACTGTAATCTCACAGTAACAATCCGAGGAACTTAACTGGGGGGTCTGAGCTGGTTGTTCATTCTCTTCTCACTGCAGGCCATGGTTCAGTGGTCACAAAACAAAAGATGGTAGAGATTGCAAGATTAGATCAGATGACGAAGAATTGAGCCACCAGAGGCCACAGGAACACTGTGCCACTTGGGTCATGAAGGCCTTGAGTTAACTAAAGGACTGTGTACCTGTGAAAGAGCCCAAACTCCTCTGAACAGGAGCACAGTGGTTCTCTAAGATCAGAGTCTGCCATCTTCCCCATTTGCAGGCAAATTAACGAATCTTCCTTTCCCTTCTCCTCAATCCACTTGTTTTTGTTTTTCATTTGGATTCCCAAACATTATGGAGCTTTTGGCAGTACCCCCAGCAGCGATAGCAAACACTCCCTCAGTGTACCCAGTTCAGCCAGCTCTACAATCCCACAGGATGGAGGGCGGGGACTTGTCCACCCTGCCCAGCTGTGCAGGCCTGACTCTTACCTCTTCCCCTGCTGGTGAGGGTGCCCAGATCTGTGCTCAGCCTCAGGAGGATTGCAGCCACTTCCCACCACTGTTCCTGCGTGTCCCTGACCAGGTCTCTTGCCCTTCCTGGGCCCTAGTTTTCTCCCCTGGAAGGTGGAATTAGTGGAATTAGTCTTCCTGCACTGTCGGTTCAAAGGACTGTGGTAGGGACAATTCTGGGGCAGGTGCATGTTCCCTGAGGGAGGTTTGGATTCTTTTGGGAGGGAGGAAGGAAGGCTGCTCCTGGGCCTTCCTTTGGGTTTAAAATTCTTCCTTCCAGCCCAGAGGGCATGGCGTGGGCCAGCTGGGCAGGGGTGTGGAGTGTTTGGCCAAGTCTCCTTCTGGTGTCCAGTGACACCGCCCTCCAGCCCAGGTCCCTCTGCTCACCAGCAGGTCTGCCAGTATGTACTGTAAAGAAGTACACGTACTGGCTGTGAGTCCCCCCCAGGGGTGGCAGATAAGAGCAAGTTGCTAGGCACAGCTCCGGCTTAGGGCTCAGGGCGTGCGGCGGGGGGTAAGCACCTCACCCCCCGGCGAAGCTTTTATTATTTCTGTTGTGCTTAAGACAAAATGGGATCTTGTGCAGCTCAGGGTCCGGCCCAAGAGTTCATGGCAATTGTCACCTCTAGATCCCCCACATGGAGGTAGCACATGGCAGAGACAATGACGGTGAGCATTGCCTGTGCAGCGTCCAGTCTCCTCTCAAGACAGCTCTTCATCTCTTTCTAGGAAGACAAGTGCATCCCTAGTGCCCTGTCTCGCTGGGGTGTTCTCTTCAGGTGCCTAACTGCCCCTCTCAGGGTGGGCAGATGTGGCCAGGCCTCTCCAGGGTAACCGACACTTGGAGAGCCTGCCCATCAGTCATGCTGAGCTGTGCTTGTTGTGCGTCCCTGCTCTCCCACTGGCCAGAGCTGTGGCTCCTGCCCTTGTCATGGCTCTGACCAGGAGCAGCATTGCAGGCTGGCTCCTTTCCAAGACCTCTGTGCATCCACTCAATGAGCAGAAGAGTCTCTGGGTGGGGAAACCAGGAAGGTACATGAGAGGAGTGTGATGGCTTGGTCATCTTGCCCTCACCACTGCCAGCCAGGTGTGTGGGCTGGGGGGATGCCCATCTCCGTTTGTAGGCGAGGACCACAGATGGCGGGGCTGCAGGGCTTGGGGGTAGGGTGCAGGGCCCAAGGGCTCTCAGAGGAAGCCAAGGGCCAAGCCCAAAGGAGCCAGCCATGCCTGACATTTCCCATTTGGAAACTCCTAGACTTAGCTCCCTTCCAGGGAGTAGAGTGCCATCACCAAGATCCTGAAACAAAGGGCAAGTCAGGGACATGGAGGAGAGGGCCTGCCCCAGCCGTGCCCCAAGCTACTAGGCTGTGGCCGTTCAGATCCACAGCAGAATTGCTGCCCCTGGTTGCACCTGACTCTCTCTTTCTGATGCCTCAGGCCAAGCTGCCTTGATCTGTTATTTGAAGTAAAACAAAACAAAACGATCAGGAGATGCCCAGGCAGGGTGGTTTATACATATGTAATCCCAGCACTCTGGAAGGCTGAGGCAGGAGGATCTCCTGAGTTCAGGGGTTGGAGACCAGTCTGAGTAAGAGCAAGATCTTGTCTCTAAAAATAGCCAGGTATTGTGGCGGGTGCCTGTAGCAAGTCCCAGCTACTTGGGAGGCTGAGACAAGAGGATCATTTGAGCTCAAGAATCTGAGGTTACTGTGAGCTATGGCTCCATGGCATTCTGCCCTGGGCTATAGAATGAGAGTTTGTCCCAAAATAGAAAATTAAAACAAAAACAAAAACAAACAACCCCCCCCCCCCCCCCCAGGAGATAGGAATAGTCCCCTAGTCAACTTAAAAGTAGTTCCCAGGAAAGTAGAACAAAGGACAGTGCTGCCCAGGGTGGGGTCTCATTGCTCTCAGGCAGCAATGAGAGGCTAGTTTCCTGGACTGAATCTGTCCCTGGGGGCCCCAGGCTGTTGGAGGAAGTGAGAGGAATGGGGTTGAGGCCATAGCAGCCTCCTCTGCCCCCAGAGCCCTCCTCCCTGAGCCACTTCCTAGGCCCACACTTGCTGGCCTGTTCTCAGCTATAGCACGTCCCTGGGACGTGACCTGGTCGATGCTCACCAAGGGCCCCAAATGGGGGTCTCTGGAAACAGGGGCTTCCAGGCACTGGGGACAGGGCACCCAGGACCTGGTCAGTGCCCCATCCAATGGCCAGGCCTTGCCTAACCCAAAGAGACAGAATAAGGGTGTGGAGTAGACCTGCCTGGGTTAGCATCTTTCAGCTGCTCTTTCTCTAGGAGACCATGGACCACTCAGAACTTCAGTTTCCTCATCTGTAAACTAGGAAGAATGGTCATCCTTTCAGCCCAGGCTAGGGTAACACATCAGTTACTTGGGGCCTTTGCAGGGAGAGAGTCTCCCAAACACCTGGTGGATACAGGGCTTGTTGTTCCATGAGCCTGTAGCCCCTTCCACGGCCCTCCCAGGACACTGGTCAGGCTGTCTGTCCGTTCAGCTTCAGCCCTAACCAGATTATCTGAGCATCTGGCTCTAGTCCTGCAGAGTCCCTTGCTGTAAACTCCTCTCCAAATGGACAAGGCCAGCAGTGGACAAGGCCAGCAGATTAAAGCTTAATCACGTGATAGTGACTGGGTTTTCCTGGCCTGACACTGGAGTTCTCGAAGTAAGAGGAAGAAGTCATCACAGAGGCAGATCCTGGCCATTTCCAAAGCACCTTTGGGGTTCTAGGGGAGTTCCAGGGACACTTCTTCTGTCCCCGAAGCCCCAACCCACCCGCTCCAGGAAGGGCCTGACATTTCTCTGTTCCCACCCCCCCACGAGTATGTTGCCTTGTGTCACTCTCCCCTCCTTGGGGGGATCTGTCTGCCCCCTTGGGCCATCCTCTGGTCTAGAGCAGTGAGGGATGATGGACAGCGGTCACAAGCCCCTCTTTGGACACAGACGTGCCCTGAGCACAGTAAAGTTACCAAATCACCATCGTCATCATCATCATCTTTGTCACCATTCTCATTCAAAACAGTATTGGGGGCTGGGTATGAGCACAAGCTTTGAAGCCAGACCTGTCTGGATTCAAGTCCCAGCTCTGCCACGTACTGGCTGTGGGATTTTGGCAAGTCTCCTTGGCTTACCAAGCCTCAGTTTCCTCCCCTGCAGAATGAGGGTGACAAGGGATGAAGGCTGGGGGAGGTCTGAGTGTGTGGCCTAGAAGTGGCTGCTGCATTGCAGGGAGCAGCCTCCCTGCCATTGTCTCCTCAGCCCCTGCTTGTCACACTTGTGGTCTTTAGGTTTTAATACCCTCCACCTTTATTTTTTTTTTCTGAGACAAAGTCTTGCTCTGTCATCTAGGCTGGAGGACAGTGGTATGGTCATAGCGCACAGCAACCTCAAACTCCTGGGCTCAAGTGATCCGCCTGCATCAGCCTCCTGGGTAGCTGGGACTACAGGTATGCATCACCACATCTGACTAATTAGTTTATATTTTGTAGAGGTGGGGGTCTCGCTATGTTCCCCAGGTGAGCCACCACGCCGTCCACCTGGTTTTAGGTTTTCAAGAAGGCTCACATTGTTAAAAGAAGAGAAATAAGGCTGGTGCCTGTGGCTCAGTAAGTAGGGTGCCAGCCGCATATACCAAGGGAGGCAGGTTCAAACCCAGTCCCAGCCAAACTGCAACAACAACAACAACAACAAAAGATAGCCTGGAGTTGTAGCCAGCGCCTGTAGTCCCAGCTACTTGGGAGGCTGAGGCAAGAGAATTGCCTAAGCCCAAGCTGAAGGATGCTGTGAGCTGTGACGCCAAAGCACTCTACTTAGGGTGACAAAGTGTGACTCTGTCTCTACAAAAAAAAAAAAAAAAAACAAAACAGGGCGGCGCCTGCGTCTCAAAGGAATAGTGTGCCGGCCCCCATATATGGCAGGTGGTGGGTTCAAACCCAGCCCCAGCCAAAAAAAAAAGGAGAGAAATAAAACATAAGAGTTCAAAAACTAACAATGACAGTAAGTAATAAGCAATAGGTGTTCTTTTAATAAATGACATTGGGTCAATGGGATATCCAAATTGAAATCAATGAAATTTGACACCTTTCCCCACACCATACACAAAAATTAATTCCTGGCTGGATGCGGTGGCTCATGCCTGTAATCCTAGCACTCTGGGAAGCTGAGTGGGTAGATTGGTTGAGCTCACGGGTTGAGTCCAGTTTGAGCCAGAGTGAGACCCAGTCTCTACTAAAAATAGAAAAAAACTGAGGCAAGAGGATTGCATGAGCCTAAGAGTTGGAGGTTGCTGTGAGCTATGATGCCCAGTACCCAGGGTGACAACTTGAGACTCTGTCTCAGAAAAAAAAAATTAATTCTTTGTGGATTGAAAATTAAAGAAACAAGAAATTTCTTTTTTCATAAATTATATCTTTTTTTATTTTTTTGCAGTTTTGGCTGGGGCAGGGCTCGAACCTGCTACCCCTGGTATATGGGGCTGGCACCCTATTCCTTGAGCCACAGGTGCTGCCCTTGTAAATTATATCTTTTTTTTTTTTTTTTTTGGCACTTTTGGCCGGAGCTGGGTTTGAACCCTCCACCTCCAGCATATGAGGCTGGCACTCTACTCCTTTGAGCTACAGGTGCTGCCTGTAAATTATATCTTATATCTTCATTTTTATTTTTATTTTTTTGAGACAGTCTCACTTTATTGCCATTGTTAGAATGCCGTGATGTCACAGCTCACAGAAACAAACTCTTGGGCTCAAGTGATTCTTTTGCCTCAGCCTCTCAAGTAGCTGGGACTACAGGCACTGCCACAATGCCTGGCTGTTATTAGGGGCGGGGGTCTTCCTCTGGCTCAGGCTGGTCTCGAACCTGTGAGCTCAGGTAATTCACCTGCCCTGGCTTCCCAGAGTGGTAGGATTATAGGTAGTGAGTAGCCTATTTTTATTTTTATTTTTGAGAGTCTCACTCTGGCACCCTGGCACCCTGAGTACAAGGCCATGGTATTAAAGCTCACAGCTTCTTGGGCTCAAGTGATCCTCTTACCTCAGTTTTTCTATTTTTAGTTGAGACGGGGTCTTGCTCTTGCTCAGGCTGAGCTCAAGTGATCCACTTGCCTCAGCCTCCTGGAGTGCTAGGAACTCCAGGTGTGAGCCCCATGCCTAGCCTGGAAAATCTATTAGTAACATCTGCCAAAGACACATACCCTGTGACCTAGTAATTCCACCCCTAGGTACATACAACATAAAATAGACATATTTACCATGAATCTTGTACCTGAATTTTCAAACAGCATTGTTCATAATAACCCCTAGCCAGAAATGACCAAAAGTGTATGGACAAGAGAACAGGTGTGCAAACTGTGGTATATTCACACCACGGGATGGTACAACATTGAGAATGAACCAAGAGACACAACAGCAGCGCAGTGATTCTCACAACCCCATATTGAGTGAGGTAGACAGACACAAAGTGAGGTAGCTGCAGGCCTGCTGGATGTGAAAAGCGCTCAATAGGAATGGTTTGAGGGGATTTCCTGGTGCTGGTGATGGGAGTATCACTTGTTGTTTTTTTTTTTTTTTTTTTTGAGGCAGAGTCTCAAGCTGTTACCCTGGGTAGAGTGCCGTGGTGTCACAGCTCTTGAGCTTAAGTGATTCTCTTGCCTCAGCTTCCCAAGTAGCTGGGACTGCAGGTCCTGCCACAATGCCTGGATACATATATATTTTTGGTTGTAGTTGTCGTTGTTGTTTGGCAGGCCTGGGCTGGATTCAAACCCGCTAGCTCTGGTGTATGTGGCTGGTACCTTAGCAGCTTGAGCTATAGGCGTCGAGCCAGGAGTATGTTCTTGAATGCCAACAGATCTCTGTGATCAACGGAAAGGGGGAAAGACATTCACGTACAAGAGCTCATCGAATGAACAACGTGCCTGTGGTTAGTGCTCCCTCAAAACTGATGTCAAGGCTCGGCGCCTGTGGCTCAATTGGCTAAGGCGCCAGCCACGTACACCTAAGGTGGCGGGTTCGAATCCCCAGCCCGGGTCCGCCAAACAACAATGACAGCTGCAACCAAAAAATGGCCGGGTGTTGTGGCGGGTGCCTGTGGTCCCAGCTACTTGGGAGGCGGAGGCAGGAGACTCGCTTGAGCCCAGGAGTTGGAGGTTGCTATGAGCTGTGATGCCATGGCACTCTACCCAGGGGGAGAACTTGAGGCTCCGTTTCAAAAAAAAAAAAAAAATGCTGTATTCTCACCCACGTTTAGTATCATTAAGTCATTTTCATTTTTACTGATGTGATAGGTATGAAATCATATTTTGCATGTCCCTGATTACTAATGGAGTTGCTATCCTTTCCTACGCACATTGCTCAGAGGTTTCTTCTTTTGTGAAATTCCTGTTCATTATTGTCGCCCATGTTTCTATTGGAGATTTAAAATTATTTTGTAAGAGGTTTTGTTTATTCATAAGAAGTTTTAAAATACGCTCAAAAATTTTCAGACCTTTGTGGATTTGTTGCAGATAATTCCTCTCAGATCAGTTTGTCTCTTCACTTTTTAAATGCTTTCTTTGAATTAAAAAAAAAATAAGTTTTTTATTCTAATTTTTTTTTTTTTCAGATCTTAACTAGGTGAATACAATGTTGAAGAGAATTCATGGTAGTGGAACATTTCCCTATACTCTATTTTTAAAATGTCCTTAAAAGTTTATAATAAAGCATGATATTTGTTATAATTTTCATATTTACTTTTTTCCTTAGGACACAGGGTTTTGCAACATTGCCCAGGCTGAATTACAGTAGCTATTCATGGGCACAATCAAAGCAGACTGAAGCCTTGAACTCCTGAGCCCAAGCCATCTTCTCACCTCAGCCTCCCCAGTAGCCAGAACTACAGGTGCATGTTAGGCCTAGGCTAAAGTAGAAAAATACCAGTTAACTCCTGGCAAATTCCTGGGCTGCAAGCCCTCAACAAAATGGAGTCACCCTGGTTCACTCCCAAGGTATATGGGAAAGTACTCACTAACTTCTTGCTTGACTAACTCCCTGGGAAATGAGCTGACTATCCCTGACCAACCTTTAAACAATACCAGGTAAAAAGAATACTGAAACTAAGATGTATGGGAAAATATTAAAAGGAAGATGTATGGCGTGTGGCTAACTAACTGCATAATTCTGCTTCTGTAAAATGTTTGCTTGCTATCCCACCTGAATGCACCTGGACAGCCTGTGTGCCAACCAGGATGCAGAGCAAGCCTTAAAAACCCGACTCCGTAAGCCCTCAGGGCTGCTCTCAGAAACCCCACGTTGGGACACGAAGGCAGTTGCTAGCCGGCTCTTCAATAAAAGGACTTTGCTGTAATTGGACTTGCTTGGCAGTGTGGTCTTTGTGGAACTCCTGGGCAAAACATGCACACCGCTATGCCTGACCTCCACTTATTTTTGTTTTATTTCTACTTTTTTAAAAAAACATTTCCTGACCATTTCTTTTTAATGGAGATATTCTTTCTTTTGTTTCTTTAAAAACAATAAACATATATGTGTACATTATGTAATCTTTACTCAAATTCTTCTATTTTATTTATTCTGTGAGTCATTCATCTACTCTTTTAAAAAAAAATTTTGCTTCATTTATTCCTTTTTGGACATTATTCTTTTCTTCATGTAGATCCAAGGTTCCAGCTTATATCATTTCCCTTCTGCAAAAAAATCTCTTTTTTTTTTTTTTTTTTTTTTTTTTGTTATTGTTAGGGATTCATTGAGGGTGAAAGAAACCAGGTTACACTGATTGCATTTGTTAGGTATAGTCCCTCTTACAATTGTGCCTTGCTTCCAAAAGGTGTATCGCACACCGAAACACCATCCCCCTCCCTCCGACCCTCTCTCTCCTTTTCCTTTCCCCAACTCCCCTCCTCCTTCTCTCTCTCTCTGTTCTCCCCTTCCCCCACCCCATACCATGTCATTAATTGTCATTAATTGTCTTCATTATAAAACCGAATACATAGGATTTATGCTTCTCCATTCTTGTGTTGCTTTACTAAGAATACTGTGTTCCACTTCCATCCAGTTTAATACAAAAGCTGTAAAGTCTCCATTATTTTTAATGGCTAAATAGTATTCCATGATATACATATACCACAGCTTGTTAATCCACTCCTGGGTTGGGGGGCATTTAGGCTGTTTCCACATTTTGGCGATTGTAAATTGAGCTGCGATAAACAATCTAGTGCAAGTGTCCTTATGATAAAAGGATTTTTTTCCCCTTCTGTATACATGTCCCGTAATGGGATTGCAGGATAAAATGGGAGGTCTAACTTGAGTTCTTTGAAGGTTCTCCATACTTGCTTCCAAAAAGGTTGTATTAGTTTGCAGTCCCACCAGCAATGTAAAAGTTTTTCTTTCTCTGCATATCCACCCCAGGATCTGTAGTTTTGAGATTTTGTGATATAGGCCATTCTCGCTGGAGTTAGATGATATCTCAGGGTGGTTTTAATTTACATTTCTCTAATAATTAGGGATGATGAGCATTTTTTCATATGTTTGTTAACCATTTGTCTGTCTTCTTTAGAGAAGGTTCTATTCACGCTTCTTGCCCATTGATATATATTATTGTTGGCTTTTTTCATGTGGATTAATTTGAGTTCTCTATAGAGCCTAGTTATCAAGCTTTTGTCTGATTCAAAATATGCAAATATCCTTTCCCATTGTATAGGTTGTCTGTTTGTTTTGGTTGTTGTCTCCTTAGCTGTACAGAAGCTTTTCAGTCTGATTAAGTCCCTTTTTTTTTTTTTTAATTTTTGTTGTTGTGGCAATTCTGATGGCAGTCTACTTCATAAAGTCTTTCCCCAGGCTGACATCTTCCAGTGCTTTTCCTATGCTTTCTTTGAGGATTTTTATCATTCCATGTCTTGAATTTAAGTCCTTTATCCATCTTGAATCAATTTTTGTGAGTGGAGAAAAGTGCAGGTCTAGTTTCAGTCTTTTACATGTGGATGTCCAGTTCTCCCAGAACCATTTATTGAATAGGGAGTCTTTACCCCAGTGTATGTTCTTGTTTCGTTTATTGAAGGTTCAGTAGTTAGAAGATGTTAGTTTCATTTCCTGGTTTTCTGTTTGAGTCCAAATGCCTATGTCCCTATTTTTGTGCCAGTAACATGCTGTCTTGACCACTATGGCCTTGCAGTACAGCCTGAAATATGGTATGTTGATGCCCCTGGCTTGGTTTTTATTACTAGGAACTGCCTTAGCTATACGGGGTTTTTTCTGGCTCCATACAAAAACACAGAATCGTTTTTCCCAAGTCTAAAAGTACAATGTTGGTATTTTAATAGGGATGGCATTGACTAGGTAGACTGCTCTGGGAAGTACAGACAATTTAAAAATGTGGATTATTCTCAGCCATGAGCATGGTATGTTCTTCCATTTATTTAATATCCTCTGCTATTTCCTTTCTTAAGGTTTCATCATTTTCTTTACAGAGGTCCTTCACCTCTTTTGTTAGGCATATTCCTAGGTATTTCATTTTCTTTGAAGCTATGGTGAAGGGAGTTGTATCCTTAATTAGCCTCTCATCTTGGCTGTTAGTGGTGTATACAAAGGCAACTGACTTGTGGACATTGATTTTCTATCCTGAGACATTACTGAATTTTTGATGACTTCCAGGAGTCCTGTGGTTGAGTCTTTGGGGTTCTCAAAGTATAAGATCATATCACCAGCAAAGAGGGA
>CAUYQV010162931.1:0-22799 GCA_963574575.1 Galagoides demidoff | reverse complement strand
TCATCTTTTATTTGATTCTGTTTTTTTAATTTCCTTTTGGTTATTTTCCACTTTCTCAGCAATTTCCTTCATTGTTTTCATCATCTGTGTTTTAAATTCCCCTTCTGTCATTTCTAACATTTCTTTATAGGTGGACTCCTCGGCAGCAGCTACCTCATGGTCCCTTGGGGGGTTTGCTCTAGACTGATTTTTCATGTTCCCAGGATTTTTCTGCTGATTCTTCCTCATGAGTGTTTTCTTTTATCTGTTTCCTTGCCCTAATTTTCCTTTCACTTCGTCCTGCTCTTTAAGTTACCATGCCTCTGGCCTAAGGTTTTGGTGAGTCCTTTTAGTACAGGACTAAAAGGATAAGAAGATTGAAGAGCAAGAAAGGAAAAAAGATCAAAAAAAAAAATAAAAAATGAAAAGGAGGGGGGTGATTAAAAGGGAATATTGACAAAAAGAAGAGAGGCACAGAAAGAGGGAGGAGTAATAAAGGTGTACAGAAGAGTACTTTGACCCACACCTTAAAAACCCCCAACCTCTGGGGGTGCTTGGTTGGGTGGTTCCCTTGAGATCAGCAGGTCTTTGCCAGCCTGAGCAGACATGGTACCCCACCTCTACCAAATAGAGAGGAAAGACAAAAATACTATAAATCAAAGCAAACCAAACAAACAGAAAACTTTACATGATACAATCAGGGGAAAAACCAAATAACAGGTGCAGAAATGCTAGCAAAAATGAAGTTCTTACTATTAAAGAAGGCAACAATGGAAAACTATATTTAAACTAGAAAAGTGAATAAAATAAAAATGAAAAATCTAGGGGGAAAATGTTGAAAGAAAAAGAACCCAAAACCAAAAACAAAGCAGTATATATATCTTGCTGAATATTGTCTGGGCAACAGGTGATCTTCTGGGGTATGAGATGGTAATCACAATGCTGACACAGCTGTATGACATGGAGACTGGAGGCCTCTGATGACTTTTTTGCCCTCAAACCCTGCAGTGTTGAGATCCTGAATCTCTCCTCAGGCCATTTAAAAGACACTTTCAACTGTTAACCTTGGCTAAGCAGAAGGTTTCCCAGGAAAGCACTTGTCACTGGGATTTCTCCTGATGTGGCTGCCTCCTTATCTGGTGTGGCAAAACAAGCCTCACTCTATGTTCCTGAGGGCCAAGGCTGCAAGGCACTACTCCTACTGCCAATCACTGAAAGCTCTGCTCTTTCCCAGTATCTCAGTCCCAGCCTTTGGCACTGCCAACAGTCACTAGATCACTTACCCAAGGTCTACCAGCCTGGGCCTCAGTCTGCGACCCTGAGGGTGGAGCTTATAGGGCAGCTCTCCCACAACAATGGCTGCACTCATGGCCCACAGCTGAGCAATATTAGTTCCATTATGGCCCAGCGGCTCAGTCCCAGGTTCTGGACAATGCTTAAAGACACCTACACTCTCACCCAAGTTCTCCCAAGGTAATTCAACTGAGTGCCCAAATCCAAGAAAATCAAACAACCCACAGGCAAAGCCTTCCCTGTCTGCAATCTTGCTGCTGTTGTAGTTACAACTGTGGCAGCCTCAGACCATTCTTCACTGCTCCTGGGATTGTCCTCATCCTGGGGTCTAGATGTCTCTCACTGTATCCCTACATCCCCAAAGGGATGTTTCTGGGTAGATTCCCCCAAGCCAGAGATGTCTGGAGTCTTCTCTCTCCAATCTCACTGCACCTGGTTGCAAAGAGGCTGTTACTCGGCTGCCATCTTGCTCCTTCTTTCTCTTCAAAAGTTTTAAAAATAATACTTCAAAAGTACAGGCAATAACAGTAAAAATGAACAAATTGGATTACATCAAATTAAAAATCTTTTGTACAACATAGGAAACAATGAACAGAGTGAAGACATAACCTACAAAATAGGAGAAAATATTTTCGAACTATACATCTGACAGAGTGTTAATATCCAGAATATATAAAGAACTTATAAAAAACCCAAACAACTTAAAGTGGTTTCCAATGTTTGAAACTAAGAACAGGGAAGGATGTGGGGTTATGAGGGATAAAAATTTACCTGTTGGGTACAATGTACACTATTCTAGTGATGGGCACACTAAAAGCCCTGACTTCAGCATTATACAAGTCATACTTGTAACAAAAACTCTTGTAACCCCTTAATATTCTGAAATTAAATAATAAAAAACTTTTAAAAAATGAGCAAAAGATCTTTTTTTTTTTTTTTTTGAGAGAAAGTTTCAAGCTGTTGTCCTGGGTAGAGTGTCATGGCATTATAGGAACCTCCAACTCTTGGGCTCAAGAAGTCCTCTTGCCTCAGTAGAATTGGGGTCTCACTTTTTCTCAGGCTGGTCTTGAACTCATGAGCTCAAGCAATCCACCCACCTAGGCCTTGCATAGTGCTAGGATTACAGGCGTGAGCCTGGGCAAAATATCTTAATAGACATCTTTCAAAACAAGGCATATAAAGACCAAAAGATGCATGGAAAAATGCTCAACACCAGTAATCATTAGGGAAATGCAAATAAAAACCACAGTGAGATGCCACACCACTCCATTTAAAATGGGTACTATCAAAAAGGCAAAAGAAGATAATTTTGCTAAGGATGTAGAGAAAACAGAATATTTACACAATGTTGGTAAGATTATAAACTAGTAAAGGCATATGGAAAGGAGTCATACTGTATGGAGATATCTCAAAAAATTAAAAATACAACTACTATATGTATAATCCAGCAATCTCACTACTGGATAAATAACCAAGGAAAAGAAATCAGTATGTTGAAGAGATATCTGCACTCTCTTGTTTATTGCAGCACTATTTATATTCGCAAGATATGAATCAAGTGTCCAACAACAGATGAGTGGATAAAGAATATGTGGTACAGGCCGGGTGCAGTGGCTTATGCCTGTAATCCTAGCACTCTGGGAGGCCAATGCCAGTGGATTGCCTGAGCTTAATGGTTCAAGACCAACCTGAGCCAGAGTGAGACTCGGTCTCTAAAAATAGCCTGGCATTGTGGTGGGCACCTGTAGTCCCAGGTACTGGGAGGTTGAGGCAAGAGAATCGCTGGAGCTCAAGAGTTCAAGGTTTCAGTGAGCTACGATGCCACAGCACTCTACCAAGGGCAACAAAGTGAGGCTCTGTTTCAAAAAAAAAAGAATATGTTGTACATATTCACATTGGAATACTATTCAGCCATAAAAAGAATGGAATCCTGTCATTTGCAACATCATGGTTCAACCTGGAGGACATCATATTAAGTGAAATAAGCCAGATACAGAAAGAAAAACACCACATGTTCTCACTCAGATATAAAATTTAAAAGAAAAAAAAAGCTGAGGTCATAGAATCAGAGAGTAAAAGTGGTTACCAGAGACTGGAGATGGGAAGGGGAGCAAAGGATGGGGAAGAGATTAGCCAATGGGTACAAAGTAAAAGTTAGACAGAAGTAATAAATCCCAGTGTTCTATTGCATAGCATAGTAGGGTAACTATGGTTAACAGTAAAATATTGCATATTACAAATCTAGAAGAGAAGGGCTTTTGAATGTTTTCAGCACAAAGAAATGATAAATGTTTGAGGTGATGGATACAATAACTACCCTAATTGGATCATTATACAACATAGATATGTATGAAACATCAAATTGTACCCCATAAATGTATACAATTATAATGTGTCAGTTAAAAAATAATCAATCGTTTAGCATCTTATTAGAAAATATTTCCCTACCTGGCAGTGCCTGTAGCTCAGTGGGTAGACTGCCAGCCACGTACACCTGAGGCTGGCAGGTTTGAACCTGGCCCAGGACAGCTAAAACAACAATGACAACTGCAACAACAACAAATAGCCAGGTGTTGTGGTGGGTGCCTGTAGTCCCAGCTACTTGGGAGGCTGAGGCAAGAGAATCCCTTAAGCCCAGGACTTTGAGGTTGCTCTGAGCTGTTAGGCGACAGCACTCTCCCCAGGGCTATAGCTTGAGATGAAAGAAAGAAAGAAAGAGAGAAAGAGAGAAAAAGAGAGAGAGAGAGAAAGAAAGAAAGAAATAGAGAGAGAGAGAGAGAGAGAGAGAGAGAGAAAGAAAGAGAAAGGAAAATATTTCCCTACGCCATTGATTATAAGATTTTTAATTTACGTTTTCTACTAAGAGCTTTACTTTTATTTTTGACTTTTAAATCCTTGACCCATTGGAACTTGTTTTTGGATATAATGTGAGACAGGGGCCTATTTTATCTTTTTCCATATGACAACCATTTTTATCAGCTTCATTTATTGAATAGCGCCATATGACAACCATTTTTATCAGCTTCATTTATTGAATCGTGCCTACAGTATTTATTGAATACTGTTCCTACTGAGCAGATGTACCATCTCTGTCTTATATCAAGGGTGAGTCTGTTTCTCTTATCTCCTGTCTTCTCGTCCATTTGTTATTGCATCTATCCCTACATCAAAACTATGCTTTTTTAATATCATAGCTTTATAATAACTCCTAATATCTGACAAGGCAAATACCCTAAATTTTCTCCATCTTCTCTCCATCTTCTCTGGCTATTATTAGTCTTTTGTCTTCCATACAAATTTATCATCACCAAGCTACATGAAAACACTGTTAGGGTATAAATTGAAACTTCATTGACTATTTCCAGGTCAATTTGGGAGAAACCAACATCTTTAAGATATTAAGTCTTCCTGCGCAATAATAGAGCATATTTCATTTATTTACATATTTAAAAATATATTTTAATAATACTTTATAATTTTCCCTGAAGATACCTTATGCATCTTTTATTAGATTTATTCCTAGATGCTTGTATTGGGAATACTGTTTCTAATACTATTGTAAACTGTGTTTTCTCTTTAAGTATATTTTTAATGGATTGATGCTGGTGAAAAGAAATGCAAATGAATCTTGTTTATTAATCTTATATGTCACTACTTCGCTAAACTCATCTGTTGTTTCTAATAATGTGAAGATAATACTCTTTGGGTTTTCTATAGAAATTATCATACCATCTACATATAATCTGCACACAGTCACAATTTTGTTTCTTCCTTTCCAATCTTTTTATCTCTAATTCTCCTGTTACACTGGATGGGACTTCATGTACAATATTGAACCAAAGTAGTAATAATGGATTTTCTTGTCTCATTCCTGATTTTAAAGAGAACGTTTCCAATGTTTGCTCAATTAATATAATACTAACTTTTGATTATTTTACAGATACTTTTTCTTAGGTTGAGAAATATTTCATTTCTAATTTAAGAACAGTGCTCTTTTTATCATAAATGGATTCAATTTTTTTTTTGAGACAGGGTCTCACTTCAGCACCCTTGATAGAGTGCTCATCATAGCTCACAGCAACCTCAAGCTCTTGGGCTCAAGTGTTCCCCTTCCTCAGCCTCCCAAGTAGCTGGGACTACAGGCCTTCACTACCACGCCTGGCTTGGATTCAAATTTGATTAAAGACTTTTGTTATCTATTCAAATAATTATTTGGTTTCCTATAATACAGTAAAGTGCATTTTTGGATTTTCTAATAGTAAACCATCCTTGCATACTTGGAATACATTTAATTTGTCTATGGTATATTGCTTTCTTCAAAAAGTGTTGTGATTAATTTGCTAATATTTTTAGTTTTGCATTTGTATTTATGAGTTAAAAGAATCTATTATGGTAATGTTAGGCCAAGTACGGAAGCTCATGTCTATAATCTTAGCACTCCGGGTAGAGTGGATTGCCTGAGCTCAGGAGTTCAAGACCAGCCTGAGCAAGAGTGAGAACCTGTCTCTACTAAAAATAGAAAAACTAGACAGAATGTGGTGGTACATGACTGTAGTCTCAGTAGCTTGGGAGGCTGAAGCACAAGGATGGGTTGAGCCCAAGAGTTTGAGGTTACTATGAGCTATGATGACAGCATGGCACTCTACCCAGAGTGATGAGTGAGGCTCTGTCTCAAAAAACCAAAACAAAACAAAAAAAGAATCACAGTGTTTCTTACTCTGATTTCTTTGCTCTAGTGTCAAGGTATACTTGCTTTGTAGAATAGGTTGAGTGCTTTCCCCTCTTTTTCTATTGTCTGAAAGTATTTACAAAGTTAAGATTTTCTCTTTCTTGAAATCTTGAAAGAATTTGTCTATAAACCGTCTGGACCTAATGTTTCCTTTGCAGGAAGATTTTAATCACTGCTTCAAATTTTAAAATAGTGGTAGGATGATTTAAGATTTTAAATTTTCTTATTTCTTTATTTTTATTTTAGAGAAAAATCTTGCTGTGTTTCCCAGGCTGTTCACAAATTCCTGAGCTCAAGCGATCTCCCATCTCAGCCTTCCAAGTAACTGGGAGTATAGGTGCAAGCGATAGCACCTGGTTTAATTTCTTTTTCAGTAAATTTTGATGTTATATTCTTCCAGGGATTTGTACATTCATTTCTTTCTTTCTTTCTTTCTTTCTTTTTTTTTTTTTTTTTTAAGACAGAGCCTCAAACTGTCCCCCTGGGTAGAGTGCTATGGCATCGCAGCTAACAGCAACCTCTAACGCCTGGGTTCAAGCGAGTCTCCTGCCTCTGCCTCCCAAGTATATGGGACCATAGGCATCTGCCACAATGCCTGTCTATTTTTTGGTTGCAGCCATCATTGTTGCTTGGCGGGCCGGGCTGGATTCGAACCCGCCACCTTAGGTGTATGTGGCTGGCGCCTTAGCCACTTGAGCCACAGGTGCCAAGCCTGTACATTCATTTCTCCAAAGTTTTCAGAAATGTTGATTTTCAGTACTGATAACGTTGCTTTATTATATTTGAAAATACTGTTATTTGTAGTTGATGGCAAAATTAAATACTTTAATGACATTCACACGTTGAAAAAATTTGCCATAACTAAACCAGCTCTCCAGGATATTCTGAAGACCTATCCTCCATAATGACCAGCACAATCCTCCACCACAAAAGTAAACTCACTCAGAAACTCTTGATCAAATTCCAAATTCCAACTTTCCAGTGGCAAAGGATTAAAAATGTCCACTGACCTTTTGAAACACTCAATACCCAAAATTTTACCAGGCTTATCAATATTTGCAATTAATGTGAATGGCTTAAATTGTCCTCTAAAGAGGCACAGGCTAGCTGACTGGATACAAAAACTCAGGTCAGATATCTGCTGCATACCATAATCTCATCTTGCCATAAAAGATAAATATAGACTCAGGGTGAAGGGATGGTCATCTATATTCCAGGCAAATGGAAAGTAGAAAAAAGCAGGTGTTGCGATTTTATTCACAGATACAATAGGCTTTAAACCAACAAAAGTACGTAAGGATAAAGATGGTCATTCCATATTTTTTAAAGGTAATACTCAATACCTCAATACAATGAGATTTCAATTATTAACATTTATGCACCCAACCAGAATGTGTGTCAACTTATAAGAGACACTAACAGGCATGAGCAACTTGATTTCCTCCAGCGCCATAGTAGTCAGAGATTTTAATACTCCTTTGGCAGTGCTGGATAGAGCCTTCAATAAGAAGCTAAGCAAAGAAATTTTAGATTTAAACTTAACCATTCAACATTTGGATTTGACAGACATCTAACAAAACTGAATACACATTCTTCTAATCAGTCCATGGAACATACTCCAAAATTGACACCATGGAATATTATGCAGGCTTAAAGAAAGATGGAAATTTTACTTCTTTCATGTTTACATGGATAGAGCTGGAATATATTCTTCTTAGCAAAGTATCTCAAGAACGAAAGAAAAAGTATCCAATGTACTCAGTCCCACTATAAAACTAATTTATAGCTTTCATATGAAAGCTATAACCCAATTATAGCCTAACAATATGGGGAAAGGGAGAGGAGGGGAGGGTGGAGGGTGGGTGGAGGGAGGGTAATTGGTGGGACCACATCTACAGTGCATCTTACAAGGGTACATGTGAAACATAATAAGTGTAGAATATAAATGTCTTAACACAATAACTAAGAAAATGCCATGAAGGCTATGTTAACCAGTTCAATGAAAATATTTCAAATTATATATAAAACCAGCACATTGTACCCCATGACTGCATTAACGTACACAGCGATGGTGTAATTAAAAAACTAAATAAATAAACATACATTATTTGAATTCCATTTTCTCTTTGTCAGTCTTGCCAAAGGATTATTTTGTTGCTTTTCTCCAAAAAAAGACTTATTGCTTTGTATCTTTGTTTTCTGTTTCATTAATTTTCAGTCTTATATTTATTATCCTTTTCCTTCTACTTTCTTTGAACTTATTCTCTTGGGTCTTTTTTTCCTATAACTTCTTTAAAGACTGACCCTTATCTCATAACTTTTTTGGCTTGCTTCTTCTTTAGTGTAGGTATTTAAGGCTATAAATTTTCCTCAAAATACTGCTTTTATTACATTCTGGAATTTTTGTTATATAGTGTTTTCATTTTATTAAACACTGGGTATTTTTATTTATTTATTTTTTTCTCCAAACATCCCTCACTCCATGTCCATTCAGTGAGAGCACCTCAACCCCCTTTTCTTGTTACCCCACCCCCCAACTTGAATTGAAATGCGTTTTTATCCTATGTGGGTATGCATTCAATTGTCTACTGGCTTCGTAATGTATTGAGTACATTGGATAATTACTTTTCCATTCTTGTGATACTTTACTAAGAAGAATGTGTTTCGTCCAACTTCACAAAATGTGTGAAGTCACCATCTTTTTTTAACTCTGGGTATTCTTAAGTTTCCATTGGCTATTTTGGCCATAAGACCCAAGTGACTGAACTGCTTGCTCTGTAGCCTGAGCATACTAGAGAACCTTTTAATGTTCTGGGGTATCCCTCAAAGTTGGTAGAATTATGAAATACTTGGTAAATGGGCTAAGCCTGCTCATTCAAGTTTGGTATAGGTTTCCACTAAATCCCAAAGAAGTCCCCAAATATTGTGCCTCTTTAATAGTGGTATGGACTGTGGGATGTAGAAATTTATCTTTCTCCTCAGAGAAGGTAAATACCTCACAATATTTGTGGCCAATGGGCCTCCAGAATTTTACTGAAGTAGTGGGTACCTGATGTTTTGGGGTTTCATCTCTTGCCCATCAAGACATCTGGAGTTTCTATTCACCATGTCCCATCAGCATGATGTTATCAATAATGTAGACAAGTATGATGTCCTATAGGATGATCAATGTCTTTGTGTACTAAATTATGATAGAAAATTGATGTATCCCTGTAATAAAATAGTAAATATATAAGAGCAGTTCCTGTCAGGTTAATGAAAATTTCTTCTGGTCTTTTCTGCTTATTGGTAAACATTTATCAGATTAATAACTATATACCAGGTGCTGAGAACTATTTCTATTTGCTCCAGTCTTTAAGAGACCACATCTAGAACTACAACTGCAAATTGGAGTTTCTCATTGATTAAGGTGAAGATAATTCACTGTCAGGCTCTATGACCTGACTGTTCAGCAAAGGTAAACTAAGCCTTTTAAATAGGTTGTGATAGGAATCACAATCTGTGCACAGATCTTTTACGGTGTCACTACTCTGTGCTTTTTCCAAGAATACTACATTAATTTTGGTTTACTATCTTAGTAGAGAGGGAAGTTCCACAGGATTTCACTTTGACTTTCTTTACATAATAGCCCTTGCTTTATAGGTTAGGGAGCCAATGAGGAGATTCTGTCAGTTGCCAAGTAATTATTCCAACTTATGCATTTGGGAACTGGGGAAATAACACAGGATTAGTTCATAGACAGAGTGAACCAACAGAGAGATGGCCAAAATACTATTTTCTCATCTGACTTTATTATTATTGTATTATTTTGACAGTCTTACTCTGTCATCTTGGGTAGAGTGCCAGGGCATCATAGCTCACAGCAACCTCAAACTCTTGGGCAATCCTCTTGCCCCAACCTCCCAATACCATAGGAGCATCCCATAACACCTGGGTATTTTTAGAGACAGGATCTTGCTCTTGCTCAGGCTGGTCTTGAACTCCTGAGCTCAGGCAATTCACCCACCTCCAACTCCTGGAGTGCTAGGATTATAGATGTGAGCCACTGTGCCTGGCCAGCAACCTCAAACTCTTAGGCTTAAGCAATCCTCTTGCCTCAGCCACCCAAATAAGCTGGGGCTATAGGTACCTTCCACCATGCCTGGCTAGTTTTTCTATTTTTAGTAGAGATGGGGTCTCACTCTTGTTCAGGCTGGTCTTGAACTTCTGAGGTCAAGCAATTCTCCCTCCAAAGCCTCTCAGAATGCTAGGATTACAGATGTGAGCCACTGAGCCCAGCTTCCTCAGGTATTTTTTAATAGTAACTCTAATAGACTAAGACATGGAACAGTGATTCTCAACTATGTTTGTACATTAGCAAAAGCTGGGGATCTTTTTAAAAAATGCTGACCTCTAGGACACATCATCACACATACTGATTTAATTGGTCTGGGATGAGGCACAATTCTGGGGATTTTTTTTTAAAAGCTTCCTTGGCAATTCTAATGTGTAACCAGTGTTGGGAACCACTATCGAAGACTGCTCTCATATTACTACAACACCTCTGAGGTATATTTAAGCTTTTTTTCTTTTTAGAGACAGGGTTTAACTCTGTTACTAATGCTAGAGCACCAGTCACAGGTCACTGCAGCCTCAAACTCCTGGGCTCAAGAGATCCTCCTATCTTAGCCTTCTGAGCAGCTGGGACTATAAGATATACACCACCATTCTCAGCTTATTTTAAGCTTTAAATGTCGATGTTTGCAGATGGGGTAGGGTGGCATTCTGTTGGTGTGCATTAAGTGACCAAATCTTCCTGGAGGAAGCAGGCTTGATACATGGTTTAGGGGTAGAGCAGCAGTAGAAATTGTTAACATGGGTAGCTTTTGTCCAAGTTTAGAATTGTATAGTTATGAAAAAGCAATTTAACTGGAACGAAAGGAACTAATTGGGAAAGGGTGCCAACATTTTTAGGGGGATTTGGAAGTCTCTGAATTGTGGCAACATTCTGAGGTTATGTATCACACAATCAAGGTCAACTAAACTGCTAGTAGTCCCAGGGGTCACCTGATCTGGAGTTCTTTTTAAAGTTGAATGACAGGACCAAAACTATATCTAGGTCACTGGTTCTCAACCTTGGATGTACTTTAGGATTACTTGGGAAGCAAAGAACAAAAAAAATCCTAATACCCAGGCCCCAACCCTCAGTTTTAATCAATCTGAAGTGGGGTCCAGGGAATTGACATTTTCTGGTTTTTTATTTGTTTCATTTTAAAAATGTCTCCAGGTTACAGTGCACAAATAGGGTTGTGAACAAATGACCTAGATGGATCACAAAGCCCTTCAAAAATTTTCTTCCCCAAATAGCTTTTCTATGTGTTTTTCACAATATTGTCCTCTTTTACTACAATGTGGTCTATGAACATCAGACTTCTCTGACAACCCTACCCAGAACCTAACCCAACAATATTTCCCTCCTGTGCTAATGTCATACTTTTCTGAGCAGGAATCATCATTTGACATGGGTAAATCTATCACAGCCACTCTACTTCTCGCAATCTCTACTGCTATCACTTTAGTCTAAGCCACCACCATCTCCTCGCTGGATTGCTGCTTCTGTCTTTTCTCCCTTTACTGTCTGTGTCAACACATCCACCAAGTGGCTTTAAAAATGCATGTCCAAGCATGTCATTGTTCCACTTAAAAACTCTCCAATGGCTTCTCATGTCACTCAGAGTAGCAGCCAAACTTCTTATTATGACCCATAAAGTCCTTTATGATCTGACTTCTCCCCTTCCTCCTCTGAGATTCCCTTAGTGTCCTCCTCACTAACACAATTTTGGCCTCACTGCCCTTTTGACTATTCTGTGAACATACCAGCCACACTCCCATCTGAGAGCCTCCGCCTTTGCTGTCTCCTCTACCTGGGATGCTCTTCCCTCATATCCATGTGGATCTTTCCATCTCCTTTTATGGGTCTTTTGTTAAATTATACCTTACTGGTGGAACCTATCTCAACTACCCTTTTAAAATTTGCAACTCTCATGGGCCAAAGATCGTAATAGACATGCCATCAAAGAAGATATACACCTGGCAAATAAACACATGAAAAGATGAACCACATCATAGATCATCAGGGTAATGCAAATAAAAACAATAATCAGATGCTACTACATACCAATTAAAATGGCCCAAATCCAGAACACTGACAACATCAAATGCTGACAAAAACGCAGAGTGAGTGACAGAAATTCTCACTCATTGCTGGTGGGAATGCAAAGGGGTATAGCCACTTTGCAAGACAGTTTGGCAGTTTCTTATACTACTAAACATAGGATTACTGAAAAATTCAGTAATCATGCTCCTTAGTATTTACCCAAAGGAACTGAAAATTATGAATATACAAAAACCTGTACACTGATGTTTATAGCAGGTATATTCATAATTTCCAAAACTTAGAATCAAATCAGATGTCCGTCTGAAGGTCAATGGATAAACTGGGGCACATCCAGATGATGAAATAATATTTAGTGCTAAAAAGAAGTGAGTTATTAACCTGGTGTCCATAGCTCAGTGGGTAGGGCACCGGCCACATACACGGGGGCTGGTAGATTCCAAACCCAGCCTGGGCCTGCTAAACAACAATGACAAGTACAACAAAATAATAGCCAGGCATTGTGGTGGGTGCCTGTGTCCCAGCTACTTGGGGGGCTGAGGCAAGAGAATTGCTTAAGTTCAAGAGTTGGAGGTTGCTGTAAGGGCGACACAGTAAGACTCTGTCTCCAAAAAAAAAGAAAGAAGGAAAGAAATGAGTTATCAAGTCATGAAAAGACATGGAGGAACGTTAAATGCATGCTAAGTAAAAGAAGCCTAACTGAACTTTACCTCCTTTATGTTTACATGGATGGAGCTGGAAAATGTTCTTCCTAGCAAAGTATCTCAAGAATGCAAGAAAAAGTATCCAATGTACACAGCCCTATTATGAAACTAATTTATAGCTATGAAAGCTATAACCTAATTATGACCTAAGAATATGGGGATGGGGAGGTGGAGGGGAGGGGAAGGGGGAGAATGGGGGGAGGGAGGGTGATTGGTGGGATCACCTCTATGGTTTATTTTACAAGGGCACAAGTGAATCTTTCTAAAAGTAGAATATAGACATCTTGACATAACAACTAAGAAAATGACATGAAGGCTATGCTGACCAGTTTGATGAAAATATCTCAAACTGTATATCAAAACACCACACTGTACCCTATGATTGCATTGTTGCACATAGGTATGATTTAATAATAAAAAAGAATGACAAAAAAAAAGAAGAAGCCTAACTGAAAAGGCTACATACTGTATGATTCGAACTATGGTCAACCCTCTCTATCTCTGTGTGCCTGTGTCCATGGATTCAACCAACTTCAGACCAAAATAGTGAGGAAAATAAAAATTATACAAATAAAAACCCAATACAGTATAACTACTATTTATATAGTACTTATATTAGTTATTATAAGTAATACTTAAAGTATATGGGAGGATGGGTGTAGATTATATGCCAATGTCATGCCATTTAATATAAGGGACTTGAGCATCTAAGGATTTTGGCATTGATTGGGGGGTCTGGAAACAAAATCTCCCTTGGGATACTGAGCAATAAATTATATGGCATTCTGGGAAAGGCAAAATTATGAGGACAGCAAAATGATCATTGATTCTCAGGGGTGGAGGAAGATAGTGATGCATAGGTGGGATATAGACCTTTTATTTATTTATTTATTTATTGCAGTTTTTGCCTGGGGCTGGGTTTGAACCCACCACCTCCGGCATATGGGGCCCGGTGCCCTACTCCTTTGAGCCACAGGCGCCGCCCATGGATATAGAGGTTTTAGGGCAGGATAGCAGTGTACTATGCTGTAACGACAAATATGTCTCATTATATATTCATCTAAACCTGTGGAATGTACAAATTAAGAATGAACTCTAAACTGTGCATTTGAGGTGATAATGATTTGCTACTGTAGGGGCATCAATTGGAACAAATGTCACACTTGAATGGGATATCTTGATAATGGGAGAGGCTAAGCATGTTGGGCAGCAGAGGGTGTATGTGTCATCTTTCTACACACGTACCCTCCTCTTGATACTGTTGTAAACTTAAAATTGCTCTACAAAATAGTCTTTACAAAAATTGTGGCTCTGGGCAGCGCCTGTGGCTCAAAGGAGTAGGGCGCCAGATCCATATGCCGGAGGTGGAGCTTTCAAATCCAGCCCTGGCCAAAAACTGCAAAAGAAGGGGAAAAAACGTGGCTCTGCGTCTGTAGCTCAGCAGCTATGGCACCAGCCACATACATGGGAGCTGGTAGGTTTGAATGCAACCCGGGCCTGCCAAACAACAATGACAACTACAATAAGAAAACAGCTGGGTATTGTGGTGGGTGACTGTAGTCCCAGCTACTTGGGAGGTTGAGGCAAGAGAATTGCTTGAGCCCCATAGGTGGAGGTTGCTGTGAGCTATGATGCCATTGCACTCTACCAAGGGTGACAAAGTAAAACTCTGTCTCAAAAAAAAAAAAAAAGAATAGAGCCAGGTGCAGTGGCTCACACCTGTAATCCCAGCACTGAAGACAACAAAAGGATCATTGATTCTCAGGGATGGAGGCAGGCCTCTCTGGGAAGCCAAGGCAGATGTATTGCTTGAGCTCAGAAGTTTAAGACTAGCCTGAGCAAGAATGAGCCCCTTTCTACTAAAAATAAAAAAAACTAGCCAGACATGGTGGTGCACACCTGTATAGTCCCAGCTACTCGGGAAACTGAGGCAAGAGGATCACTTGGGGGTGCTGTGAGCTACAATGATGCCATGGCACTTTACTTGCAGTGATAGAGTAAGACTCTGTCTTGAAAACAAACAAACATACAAAAAAACCCCATAGTATTGGGTCATAACTTCACTATGCAAATATACAAGTTTTTATTTGTCATCAAGGGAAAAAAGAACTAACATTTATTGAATATCAGCTAGACCATGATAAGTACTTTTTTTTTTTTTTGAGATGGAGCCTCAAGCTATCCCCCTGGGTAGAGTGCCATGGCATCACAGCTCATAGCAACCTCCAACTCCTGGGCTCAAGTGAGTCTCCTGCCTCCGCCTCCCAGGTAGCTGGGACCATAGGTGCCCGCCACAACGCCCCGCCATTTTTGGTTGCAGCCATCATTGTTGTTTGGTGGGCTGGGCTGGGGATTCGAACCCGCCACCTTAGGTGTACGTGGCTGGCGCCTTAGCCAATTGAGCCACAGGCACCGAGCCAATAAGTACTTTTTATATGTTATTTAATTCTGAGAGCAATTCTCAAAACATTCTCTAATGAAGTAAGTAAAATTGTTATATCCATTTTACAGTTGAGGAACTGAGGCACAGTGAAACTAGTTATTTATTTTGCTCACAGTCATACACCTCAATTAGTATTGGTGCTATTACGCTCAAACCCAAATCTATCTTACTTCTGGGCTTAGGTAATTTTCGCAAATGACCCTACTCAGCATTAATTATTAGAAATGTGTCTACCAAATTAGTTCTTACCTTAATAATTTGGGGAGAGGGCAAAGGGCAAGGGAGGAATCATAGAAAGGAGAAGTATAAACCTGATTAACTTTTGAGCTTCAGGGGAGCACTTAGGGATAGTAGGCTCAGGACACCTGTGGAGAAGGGTCAGAGTTAGACAAGTCACCAGAAGAAGCTTCTCCTTCACAGTCGGATATACTATTTAGGTGTACCATTAAGGCTTTGGTGTATACCCCAGAAACAAGGTACAGGCATGGCTTCCCTTTCACAAGAGTTAAAGGGCTGGAAACTATTATAAATGCGGGAAGTGATGGCTATGTTAATTAGCTTGATTTAATCATCGCACAATGTAAACATATATCTAAACATCCCATTGTACTGCATACATATATACAATTATTGTTTGTCAATTTAAAAAAAGGCTAGAGATATTCTTTCTTTGCCTGATAGATTATCCAAAGGCACACATGCTATAGGTCACATCCTCCTACCGGCATCCTAGCTCCTTGCTTGCCATTATAAAGGGGAAAGGGTTGTTATGGCAAAGGCTGGAACAGTCCCTCTCTTCTCACCTAGCCTCAGGGCAGGCTTAAGACCTTTAAAGGTCCTAAACACTGAGATAATGTCTTCCTCCATAGACACACCAAACCTTAAAATGAGTGAAAGTTTTAAAGCGTCTCTAATTTTCTTCCATACAACTAAATCAATGCCTTTCCCCCTTTATTTATCAAATACCAACATCTTTCAGAATTTGTTTCTCTTGGTAAGTGCTCAGGTTCATGATAGCCGATTTGTTGATGCCTTACGTGATCCTTGGTGTGCCTCTGGGGAATCTAACGCAGTGGAAGATGGGATTAAAGGGGCACAACTCCCCACTCAGTGTGATTTCTCTGCTTACCATAGAGACAGACATTCATGGGCTCTTCTTGGGGATAAAACAATGGCGTTTGTAAACATTCAAATGTATTACTACCACACACAGCATGACAACCCCTTGTCATGGGAGCACTTTTCAGTTTGCATATAGAGAGCAAGATCAAGGAGGCTGAAACAAAGGGAAGTTCAAGTTTGAACAGTTAGAGGAGAATGGGAAAGGTTGGAAGTATGAGGTGCTGGTGAGAAAAACAGGGGCCTAAGGGAGGTGACTAAGTAGGAAGCCTTAGGCTTCTGGGGACAGGGTGAGTTCCTGAAAGCTGGATATCAGAAGGAAGTAGAAGTGAATCAAATCGACCATGTTAGTAAAGATGTCCCCACCTGGGTAATGATGCAAATGAAAGGGCTCTGGGGCATGGCAACTAGCATTTCAGAGAGGGGTCAAATACGTCCTTTGTCCTATTACTGTATTTCTGTCCTAGTCTAGAAGACCAGAAACACAAAAGTGGGATCTTTCAAGGAACCAGATCCACAGCTTCATTCAGACCACTGATTCCTGGTCCTCACCGTTGTCCAGTTTTCACACCTTTCTTGGTGTTCTGTGATCCCTGGGGCTCTTAAGGGAATAGGAACAAAGTGCAGGGGAGAACTGGAGCACACAGGGAGGCAGAGGCAGCTCCTTAGTGAGGCATCATCAAATCATGAGTTAATCAAGCAAAGCCCTTAACATTAGTAAAACCCCCAAACAAATTCAAAACAAGTTAGGATGCCTAAATTCTCTTTTAACCAAAGGCAACATTTTTGAGAACTCATTTCTTACTCTGTCATTGCATAAATGCTCAATTTCACTAGAAGTATGTTCTCATCTGATCTATATTCTACGACATTGACATTTCTCTTTTCATTCACTCCTAAGCCTATTCAGAGTAAAGACTGCCAACTGTGTCATATTAGCAGTGGCTGTGAAATGGACTATTTTCCACTATGGCTAAGATGAGACCAGAATATGGAAAATAAAGCTAGTTTTTAAAATTCAATTTGCAGTAGATATATATGAATAATTTATGTGTTCTTACTTTATAACATAATAATTAAAGTACCATTGATTTATTATAAAAAGTTAAAATATGTTTAATGATCCCACTTTATCTGAGCATTCAAAATTAAAATATAAATCAAAGGTATCATTAAATATAATTTCACCTTACTGTATGTTTCAAAGTCCATGGGTTGTTCTATTCCAATGCTCCTAATCTCTTAATTCAGCTAAAAAAAAAAAAGAGATGACTCTAAAAAGTGACATGATAAATAATTTAAAGCATAACATTTTATGCCATAATCCTGACAAGAGAAGTAAAAGATGATGTAAAGTGGCAGAGGTTCTAAATTGCTGAAAAGGTATTAGCATTCTTATCTGAAGTTTTGGCATGCAAAAGAGAAAGCTATGCTAATTGATTCTTTCTAATTGAAAGATTAAGAAAGATTCAAAAGTGGTAATGGTTTTGTTGATTTGGAATGAATTTGTAGGATCACTGTTGTGTCTGGAGTTTGTGACCACAACAAAGAAAAGAGAAATTTTAGTTCTGGACATTACCTAAGGAGACTGACTCAGAGGACCTGAGAATGGATGTCTGCAGTGATTCACGATGGAGTGGCAATATTAAGAAGAGGATAAAGAAAAAACATCAGGATCCAAACCCATACTTTGTTCTATAGAAGTATATTTTGTGTTAACCCAGCAGTTTCACTAAATGTGTCTGATTATTATTTTTAGCTTATTAATGATACTATAATAGTAGCTAGTTGGTATTTATCTCCAAGGCATTCTATATGCTTTGCAGGCACTTTTTAAAAATTCTTCTGCACTATATACTTGTCAGGTGACAATATTCATCAGTCACGCCCTCCTCCCAAGGCAATTTAGAGAGAGGGGGAAAAAAGAGATAGCAAATAAGGAACAGATGAATAGCAGAACAAGGATTTTCGAAACAACAATGGAAAAATTTCTCAGATTTTCTGACTTCTACCCTGCTAGGTTCTGCCTGAAGCTTTGCTGCTTTGCTTCAACATGTAGGATCTAAAATAACCAGCATGCAGTGAAAGTCCAACAAAGTAAAATTTTATTTTTTCAAAGTTAATTAGTGATGTTTTTGACAAGTGTGAGTTTTCTTTAGTACCTTCATGGGAAGTAAATAACAGTTACCCAGATCCCTGAGATGTTGTCTTTATATTCTAAGAAGTGAAGATGCACACTGGGGGCGAGTGTGGAGCTGCCTGTTGGGGGCAGTTCTTACTGAGGCTTTAAATGACTGCTGACATTTCTAAATTAAACTGCCCAAAGTTGGTACTTTTAGAGAGGAGGGGCTTTGCAATTTTGTTGAAATATATTTGTCTATAAAATTGGAGCAGATTACAAGGCCATCTGTCCATGACATGAAGTGAGAAAGCTTACCCCTGGTGTTTGTTTTTGTTCTGTGACAACGCTTTCTAGTAAAACATGATTCTTATTTCGTTAAAATATCAGCTATCAGGTACAGCTAAGGAAAATAATGGTTCAGGTTAATCCAGATTCTAGTTAGTAAGAAGTGACCATGTACATGCCTGTTTTCAAATACTAACAAAGACAATAGTACAGGCTGGACTCGGTGGCTCATGCCTATAATCCTAACACTCTGGGAGGCCAAGGCAGGTGGACTGCTTAAGCTCATGAGTTCAAGACCAGCCTGAGCAAAAGCGAGACCCCCATCTCTACTAAAAATGGAAAAACTCAGGCAAGAGGATTGCTTGAGCCCAAGTTGAAGGTTGCTGTGAGCTATGATGCCACAGCACTCGACCCAGTGTGACAGCTTGAGACTCTGTCTCAAAAAAAAAAAAAAAAGATAGCTGTACCATGTATTTGGCAAAGAAAATTGATACTAAGGATACTTAAAATTTTCTCTGATGATCTATCTAGAAGGCAATACACAATCACACAATGTTGCAAGGGAATCTTAGCAAAGAGCAGTTTCTCATATGCTAAAAATGAACTGAAATGACAGCTGACAGTTTCAGTTGCTAGATCTTTGTGTGAGAATTTTGATCTAGAAACCCACAGCAATAATTAATTGCCTTATGGAGCTCTTTTCTTTAAAATTGAGGCTCTGTGCAGTGGTTCACATCTGTAATCCCAGCACTCTGGGAGGCTGAGGCTGGCAGATCACCTGAGCTCACAAGTTAGAGATCAGCCTGAGCTAGAGTGAGACTCCATCTCTAAAACTAACCGGGCATTGTGGCAAACAACTGAATTCCCAGCTACTTGGGAGGCTGAGGCCAGAGAATCGCCTGAACCTAGGAGTCTGAGGTGGCTGTGAGCAAGGACGCCATAGCACTCTACTGAGGGTGACAAAGTCAAACTCTGTCTCCACAATAAATAAATGAATAAATACAATAAAATAAAATTGGCCCTAACTTTTCAGTGGTTTAAAAGTACTCATGTCAAAACCAGAAACCTTAACCTACAGCATTGCTATTTGAGTTCCAAATGTAATTTAAAGCATCTTTATAGAGACAGTATTGGCTCCCGATGTAGCAAAACCATTTCCCTAAGAGTCAGGTACTTTTTAAAGCTCTGGATTGCTGCTGTTTTTGTTCTATGATGGAGATTTTCTTTTATTATAATGCAGAGGGTTTTCTTCTTTTAGTGATAAAAGCCCAAGCTCCAATCAATTGATTTAGAAGGCTGTTTATAACTGACTTTGCCCTTTCTGGTAAATGTGCTGATGCTTGGTGATATCTGACTTTCCTTTGACAAGGGGTTTCTTGGTGATTATAAAAATAAATAAATATTGACTTCCTTTCTTTGAGGGCAACAGAGATTTTTCAATCTGAGGCTCACTTTTTTCCCTGCTCGCTTCAGAAACCCAAGCTGATGGAAGAGTTGCTTGCCTCTCTAGGGAATAAGCCAAATGTAATGGGATTTAGCTGAGCTGCAAGGAGAAATTTCTTGACAATGTAGTAAAACATGGGAACCAAATTTGTCAAATAAAGCTGTAGAATACTAGGCAGGGATCTCCTTTCCACTAAGAAGTCAATCAAGACTAGAGAGAGAAAAGGGAAAAGCCAGGGCAATGGTTATCTTTGGCTTGTGACTACCTTCTGATGCTTTTATTACTCTATTCTATTCTATTCTATTTTTGAGACAGAGTCTCACTGTCACCCTCAGTAGAGTGCTGTAGTGTCACAGTTCACAGCAACCTCAAACTCTTGGGCTCAAGCAATTCTCTTGTCCTAGCCTCCCAAGAAGCTGGGACTACAGGCACCTGCCACAAGGCCTGGCTGTTTTTAGAGATGGGGTCTCACTCTGGTTCAGGCTGGTCTGGAACCTGTGAGCTCAGGCATTCCACCCGCCTCGGCCTCCCAGAGTGGTAGGATTACAGGCATGAGCCACAGTGCTGAGCCCTTCTGGTGATTTATAGGTTGCTTAGGAAAACAATGAGCAAAGAGGACAAGGGACATATGCTACGTCTTTATAACTCTGGGAAAGCTGTCTTTCCCATTGAGATCAATACAAGATCTTAGCCAGAAATTCGAAGCCCTTTACAAATTGGCTCTAGTCCATTTTTCCAGTGTTCTCTGTCCTTCATCCTCTTCAGACATGCTGGGCCACAAATTGCATTGGATGGTCCCCTTCCCCGATAAAATGCAGGACAACTTTCTGCCATACACATTTGCTTAGACTCTCTTAGACTCAGATTCTCTGGTCATCTCCCGGTTTCTCTGAAGTTGAATTATACTTCTCTCTTTCCACACACCCTAGTCCCTGCCATACTGGTTTCTTTGCTCTTTCATGCTGGCTAAGCTCCTGGCTTGAGAGGCCTTCACACTTCCTATTAGTTCTGCCTGGAACACGCTGTTCCAGAAATAGGATGGAATTCTTCCAGCATCCTCTTAAAACTCTCCTCGAGTCTCAAATTCCCTAGGAGGCTTTTGACCACCTTATTTCAAATTCTAGTCTTCCCTGCCCTCTCCATACCATCTATCCTGCTGTACTTTTTTCATCATATCATTTTCTGTTACATCACATCCTTTTTTGTTCTCCCTCACCACCAGAATTTAAGTGCAGAGATTTTTGTCTATGTTCTTCAGTGCTGTATACCTAGCACCTAGATACAGTGTCTGGCATAAGTGGGCTCAGAAAATATTCACTGAACAAATAAATGAATTGATACTATACCCTCTACCTGAAATTTCCCCTTTTTATATACACCTATCTTTTAAGCTACCCTCAGGTACTACCTCCTTTATAAAGCCTTTTCTGATTCCTCCTCTTTTTTCTTTTTTGAGACAGAGTCTCACTCTCTTGCCCCCTAGGTTGAATGCCCTGATGTCACAGCTCATAGTGACCTCAAACTCTTGGGCTCAAGTGATCCTCTTGCCTCAGCCTCCCAGGCACAAGCAACTGGGACTATAAGCATCCACTACAACACCTGGCTAGTTTTTTCTATTTTTAGTAGAGGTAGGGTCTTGCCCCGGCTCAGGCTGATTTTGAACTCCTGAGCTCAAGGGATCTTCATGCCTCAGCCTCCCAGAGTGCTAGGATTATAGGCATGAGCCACTGCACCAGGCCTATCTTTTTCATTAGGACCTTTCACAACAGTTTCCTCCATTTGAAGGGAACTTACTGAATTCTCATCTGTGCTGTGGTAACCTGTGTGTTTCCTTCTTTCTACCAGTAAATATTTGCTTCTTGAGAGCAGGCCTTATATTATTATCCATACCCTTTAGCTTTATAATGTCATTTAAGCGCTCCAGTGTTGGGATGGAAGCATGGGGAGCTCCATAGACTCACTCTCTAGTGAAATAAACATAACTTATAAAAACAAAAACAAACAAAAAACTCAGGAAAATTTTCTAAGGACATACAGCAAATAAATGTGTATTCAATAAAATTTAAACTCAGAACAGTTAGAGCATGGCAGCTGACCCATGATCCCCTCTCCCCCTCAGCCCTCCCCATCTTGGCTTGAGGAAAGCTCTACTTCAGGTGAGTGTGGCCAAGAAGATCTTTAAACCTGCCATAATGTGTAAGCCCTCTGCTTATAGATGTCTCACCGTTTCGGGTGAAACCAGTGTATGCTTTCCATGTATTGATTTATAACTTTACATGTAATTCCTGTCTCCCTGCAATGTAGAAAGCCAGACTGTAACCCAGCCACAGTGAGTCCACTTGCTCAAGGCTTCTTGGGCATGGCTCTGATCCATGGTCCTCAAATTTGGCTGAGAATAAACTTCTTTAAATTATTTCAGAGTTTGGCTTCTTTTTTTTTTTTTTTTTTTTTTTGTGGAGTTTTTTGGGTGGGGCCGGCCCACCCCGGGTGTTTTGGGGCCGCCCCAACACCGTGAGCCCAAGGTGCT
>CAUYQV010162923.1:0-16512 GCA_963574575.1 Galagoides demidoff | reverse complement strand
TGTTTGCCATTTGTCTTCTTTAGAGAAGGTTCTATTCATCTCTCTTGCCCATTGATATATGGGATTGTTGGCTTTTTTCATGTGGATTAATTTGAATTCTCTATAGATCCTAGTTATCAAGCTTTTGTCTGATTCAAAATATACAAATATCCTTTCCTATTGTGTAGGTTGTCAATTTGCTTTGGTTGTTGACTCCTTAGTTGTACAGAAGCTTTTCAGTTTCATTAAGTCCCCTTTGTTTATTTTTGTTGTTGCTGCAATTGCCACGGAAGTCTTCTTCATAAAGTCTTTCCCCAGGCTGAAGTTTCATCTTTAAAACATATTTTCCCTGGCTCGACGCCTGTAGCTCAGCTGCTAGGGCACCAGCCACATACACGGGAGTTGGTAGGTTTGAACCCAGCCCAGGCCTGACAAACAACAATGACAACTACAACCAGAAATATAGCTGGGCATTGTGGAGGGCAACTGTAGTCCCAGCTGCTTATGAGGCTGAGGCAAGAGAATTGCTTAAGCCCAAGAGTTTGAGGTTGCTGTGAGCGTGATGCCACAGCACTCTACTGAGGGTGACATAATGAGACTCTGTCTCCAAAAAAAAAAAAAAAAAAAAAAAAGAAAGAAAGAAAAAGAAAGAAAAGAGCAGAAAAGAAAAAACATATTTTCCCCTCACAGAACTGGACCTCTCCATCTACTTGACTTAGGAGTATTATTATTAGAGCTGAGCATATATGGACACATGTAGGTAAAGTATTGATAATTATTTTTATGACAGGAACCCAGAAGGTGACCAGTAATCCTTCCAAGACTGCATACAAGTGAATAAACCAGGGACCATAAAATTCTACCGGCATCTTTGATAGCAGTCTAAAAAGACAGTGATGGGCCCAGAGTTTTCTATGGAAAAGTCAGGCAGGAAGAAAGTCCAGCTGGAAATATGGTGGATGCTAGGGCCTTGACTCCATGCTGGGTGTGCATAGCAAACAGTTTTTCCTTTCATTTTATGACTCTGATTACTAATAGTAATAGCAAAGTTCTCTAAAAATGCATTTACTCACACAAGGCAAATTCTAATTGTCTATATCAAGGAATGTCATTATGTTCAAACTCCAGTGTCTTAGGTGTGCTAGTGGCGATGTGTGTGTGTGTGTGTGTGTGACTGAGGGTGAACATTTTCTACTGTTCTACAGCCCTCCCACTCCACTCTTGTGGAAGCTCTATAGAGAAATGGAGTTTTAACAACATTTCCGTGGACATTTTAAATCACTTCTATTTTCTTGGTGCCAAGTCTTGCAAATCCTGGTGTTTCAAAGTTTAACTAGACGTTTCCATTTTGAGAGCTTACTGTTTTAAATCAAAGCTCCTGAGTGTGAATCTTTTCCATTCCAGCCACTTGATCCTAAAGGCTTGATACCCAATGTGTGGTGTTTGCATCCGCCTGTACTTCCTGCCCGTCTGACATGCCCAGGGGCCATTGGGATAGCTGAAGAGGGGCTCGTGCCTCTGGTAGGGTCAGGTATGGGGAACACAATGATGGTCGCATCTCACCCACCTGACTTGTGAGGTCGTCTTCAGCAGCTCCAAACCTCTTCTTTGCATGCATTTCCTGAGCATATTACAAGGTACAAACTCTATGACAGGTTTCCATGCTTAATTCACACCAGCAAGTAATCTTTCCAGTCAAGGGGGCTGATTTTAATGGCAAGAACAATTTATTTCCCTCTGGGTAGGTAGAAACAGTTGGACTCTAATTCTTAAGAGCCTTTGTTCAGGAACATCTGGGTTGAAACTACTGTAGTTAACAGATGATGCTGGCAATAAAAAAAAAAAAAGAAAGAAAGAAAAAGAAAAAAAGGCTTTGTATAAGGTCATTGTCAAATTCGGTAGACCTCTACTTAATAATTATCAGGAAAGCAATCTAACTTGTTATTACAACAGTTTTATTGCAGATTGCTGGTTTAAGACCTTTTTGTGACAAGTGGCATTTTTTCGTAAAAAAATAAAAAGTCATTTCTATTCCCCTGTAATTATTTTTGCAACCAGTGACAACTTCCTGCATTGGACATATTGGGACATTTTATTTTAGAACCACGCATTCAATTCTTACTAGCTTACGGCTGGCTTTATCCCATTTATCCCAGTGAAGGCTTCCTTGCTTCTTTTTTGCACCCTCCTTCGCCCTCATCCGGCTCCCTCATCCCACACCATCCTGTACACACTGAGAACCTGGAGGTTGAATCAGACTGAGGGAGAACTGTAAGGATGAGATGGTTAGTACCCATCATGCGGTGACCTTCCCACAATGGTATGGGATGATGCAAGTAAATATTTAACCACAGTACATCAGGTCTGGGGAATCTGAAAGTATATCCTTGGAAGTATACACCTTGTAACAGGATCTCTGGGAGGTCCCAAGGATAAATTGCGGTCTGTATCTCAGAGATGGACTTGCATCTTCGCATAGTGGATAGGAAGCAAAAATTAGATTCCCAGAGCATATCGCCACCACTATTATTTCCTTTTACATCCTTCCTTTCCCATCTGTCTGCTTCTAACAAAACAAGCTAAGCATCTTGTTTCACGATCCTATGCTCACTTTCAAACCTTCTCTGCCTAGACTTTCCTAGTTTGCTACATTATCTCTTCCCTACCACCCCAGGAACCCATAAGATTCTCTTCCCTACTAATGCATGCATTTATTTATTAGCCTATATCAAAAACTTACTCTTTGAACTTTGCAAACTGCCAGTGAGGCAGAGCCTGGATCCTATACTGGAGAGGTTTGGCCTAGAGAGGAAAGATAAGTCAACAGTGGTCACCACACCACCTCCCTGCTGTGTACTCCCCCAGCTCTGCTCTTTCCCACTGGAACCCCCAACAAAGGCTGTACCTCCATTGCAGTCTTATGCCCAGGACCCTAACATTGGCCAACTCTCTGTGGCAGGATCTAATACAAAGTGGAGCCATGGTTCTGCTTCTAGTGTAAATTGGCATTTATCATTCAAGATTAATATTCTGCTCATATCCGGATAATGTTAGAGCAAGGATTAGGAACTTACATGTCTGTAGGGGGCAGGCAGTTAGCAACAAAGAATGCAGAGTGAGGAGGTCTGAGTAATAGGGAATGGTGGGGACTGTGGCAAATCATTGGAGAACACGCAGCCCACCCAGGGAGGTAAGTGCTTTCTATCTCCAGCCTCTGTTAACCACAGGGAATGTGGTGCCAGTGTGGCCATATCTGATTTTTCAAGGAAAGCTGAAAAGCTAGTTTTTATACAAAATCACCTGTTAGTATGTTTCTAGTTTTTGCTTTCAAAGCTCTGCGTGGACTAAGCAGAAAGCGTCTGCACATTGGGCGTATGACCAGCACTTCATTTCCTCTGTTCTTATAAGAGACTTCTACACAGTACATGCTGCATTGGGCCTTGATTTCCACATTTGGCTTTTCTACATAAAGGTCATTTCACCCTGAGATCAGTGTCATCTGTGTAAGAAGGGCCAAACCAACCATTACGAATCTATGGTATGATGCTGTTTGCATATATTCTCTCTGTCCATATCACTCTGTTGCTTGGACAGTGAACAACAGCTTGTTTGGGGTGTAAGAGCTTTTTAATAGGAGGCTGCTACAAAGCAGTGTAGGATCATCTTGGGTATAGATTTGAAAGTTATGACGTTAATGGACTTAAAAGCTTAGAAGAGGACTCAGACCTTCTGGTCTACCCCTCCTAAGGTTAAGAAACATGCAGAAGGCCATGTACTATTTATGGACCTCCCTGCATTAGGAAGCTCCTTTCTTTTCTTATCCAGTTGGTAAGTGATATTGTAGTAGCTAGCAAGACGTAATTCACCATTACCGTGAACTATTTCTTCCCTTCTCACTGGTAGGATTAGATTCGTAAAAGCAATTAAGATCTTTGATCCCATGAACTACCAGAGTCCCAAATTGGAATGGTTGTTGTTCATAGGATATCAGCAAATTAACCTTCGCATGATCCGTGCTATGTTAAAATCAGACTTCTTGGGGGTTTTTGGCATTAGCTACTATTTACATAAGAAAGTGGTTACTTAATGTGGTAATTTGGTTCAATAAACATTGCATAAGCTATCTGATTCTTTTAAAACAATTTTAGCTCCAGAAGCAACAGCCCTATGAAGGGTGCATGTGAGCGGTGCTCTATGGGACATAAATTAAGAAGGGCATTTTTCCAGCTGTAGTAGGATATGTGTGTTCGTGTTTCAGCAAGCTGCATAATCAGCACAAAGACCAGGTCATTAGAGTCTGCTTGCGGGAATCAGAAAACCTACAAATCACCAGGCGAGCCCAAGTGCTCCTGGATGGAGGCGGTCCTTTGAAATCTGTCTGACCACAACATCTTATAGGCATGAACAATTGGTCTCATACCCCCTGCAGAGTAGGAAATCTTCATCAGCACCTTCCTTGCAAGCAACACATCCCCATGTCCAGGAACATCTGATGCAGTTGCTTCTCTACTGAAAATCTAACTCTCCCACTCCACTTAGATAAGCTGCAGACTCCTTGCTGGGGCAAGCAAAGTCCTCACCATCCTGCTCCAGCCTAGCTGCCTTTATTGTTGGTCCCCAAATACCAGTGCTCTTTCCTGCCTCAGGGCCTTTGCATTTGCTGTTTCTGTGTCCTTGAAAGCTCTTTCTCCTAGCTTCTCATTGCCTGCCTGTTCTCTCCATGCTCCTGTGCTCCCTGCATCCTCAGAATGGTCTTCCCGAACCATGGCAAATGGCACACCCCTTCCCAGTTACTCTTTATTCTCCTTGCCTGTTTTATTTTCTGCATAGTACTTGTTATCATCTGGATTTTTTATTATTTATTCACTTTTACATTTGCTTACTGCCTGTTTCTCCCAGTACAAAATAGGCTTCACTGGAGATGAAGATGTTGTAGGTATAAGCTGGAGACCTAAGACAAGCTGAATGGACTTTCTGAGCCTTAGTTTCATAGCAGTCAGATAACTGGGGTAACATCTTCCTTTTAATCATAGTAGGGGAGACTAAACAGGACCCCCAGAGAGACCCCACGCCCATGCTCCAACCCGCTTATGATGCTGGAACTAAGTAACCGTCAACTGACTTTTCAATCGGTTAGTCAATCAGCACTTTATTATTCAAAACATCTTTAAAACAGGAATGACAGTGTTCATTGTGGAAACTTGTAATGCATCATGTATACAATTCTTTTCTTATTCATGCAGGCTTTTATTTTATATGAGTATATAAATGTATATTGTCATCTAATTGTGCACATTATTTGCATGTTCGTGCCTTTTAATATAATGTGATCTGTTGATCTTATATCTTAAAATGGTCTTCAAGAGTCATCCTGAATGGTGTCTGATATCACGTGGCAACCGTACTTTATTTACCCATTGCCTCATTACTTGATATTTAGGTTGCTTTCAGTATTTTTGTTCTATACAAATAACACTATCCCAGGCATCTTTATGCGTATATATTTTACTGAACCTTTTATTATTTTCTTGGAATTGAAACCTAGTGAGTGGAAACCATTTGTTTTTTGAGCTTCTTTGTATCGGTGGGTTTATTTACTGTGCACTGCAGAGAATCCCTAAGTCCAAACTCTTATAGAAGTTGCTCTGATTGAGGAGACAAAGTTTAGACACCTGAAACAATAGGGAATAACCACAGCCAGTATAAAAGGACTAAAGGCTAAATGATCTGGTTATAGACAGGTGCAAGGGGGAATTCTGAGAACAGAAACTCAGAGGGTAGTAGTAGATGGTAAATACCTGTAGGCAGAAGATTAGATTTGACATGGTCTAGAAAGATGGGTCAGGAGGACAGGAGAAGGCTTTGGAGCTGGGGGACTACATAACGGATGCACGGACAAGCCGGCCTCCAAGCAGTCTGGTCTGTAGTTGAGAGTGTTAAACAGACGAGGTGAGTGGCTTGGCTGGAGCCAGGAGGGACAATGCCATAGTCATGCACTTGGCACTTGCACGGACGCTAAGTATTATTACCATCATTCCAAGCACACAAGGGTCTGCTCAGAACAACAATATGAGCCATTTGTACAAAAGACCGAAATGGAATCCAAATAACAGGTCCAGCTGGTCCAAATCTCTCCCTCCCCCTGTAGTTAACATTTTACTACCCGACCGAGTGACTAATGAATCTGGCCCAGTGTAAATCCCCAGGCACAAATCCCTGCTTGGAGTCTGTGTCTAGACATTCAGACACAAGTGCAATTTGCACTTTGAACATCCAGCACCTTATCACTGTGAGAAATCAGGTTTAATGGGGAAGATGGGGAGGGGTCGCTTCTACCCCTTCCCTCTGGCACGGTGAGGGTGGAACGAGGATCCCTTTAGATAATGGCTGCAGTAGGGGACTGAAAGATTGTAAGAGTGCTCGTTATGTGTCTCTGGTTGTTCAGAAGCACTGACCGGGAGGCCTCCCCATCTCATTACAGGCTGTGTTTCGTGAAGCTCAAGCTCCTGATGATAGCCATTGAGTACAAGTCTGCCAACCGAGAGAGCCGGTAAGTGTGCTGTGACCCAGCGGCCAGCTGACGTTTTTGGTGGTGAGAGTGTACTCTGGGAACGTTGGGACTACTTCTGCCTTCCTGTGCATTACTGATTTGCTTGGAACTCAAAGCAGCACCTCTCTGACCCTAGGGTACATTGCAAGGTATGCTTCCCCAGACACCGCAGCTTCTCCCCCAGACCAGCCTGGCTTCCCAAGCCCCACTATGCAGTCAGAGAGTGTTTCTCCAGGGGAGAGAGATCAACCCTCCCAATGTCTCCACCCAATCATACCCACCTGGACTTCCCACCTTCTAAGTGTAAAACTGGGGACAGACCCTGTCCTAAAACCCTTTCTTAATGCTGTGAGCAAAAGGTGGGTAGCCTCTGATCTCCTTCCCAGCAGACACGGGGTAAAACCATGAGGAAAGACACCAGCTTTCTTGATAGCCAAATTGCAAGCAGCCTTGTGCGTGCCATATGTACTTCTCCCAGTGCAACCGAAATCCAGGTGGCAGAATATCAGGCTTCATGTAAATTAGCCAGGAGAGCAGGGCTCAGAGGCAGGAGCTCTCTTTATTTATTTATTTTGCACTTAATTATGTGCAAATCAGACTGATGAGGGACTAGGTCTGGTTGAAATAGATAACACCCCAGTCCATCTATGAGTTCATGCTGGACACGGGAGGCATCAAGCACACAAAAAATTGTGTTGATGGAGTCCTATATACCGTACAGATAAAACAGAGGTGATTTTTACTCCCTAATTCTTATCAATGATTTTGGAAGAAAGAGAGCTCATTGAGAGATGCTTAAGCTTTTGTTCTCTGAAAGGACACCCATCATCTGTTTCTTTCATCGTACATTTTTTTTCTGCCAATGCCCAAGGTGTAAAGTGCAACAAACATCTTTAATAACTGAGCAGAGTGCAGGGCAGGACCTGAAGGTTCCTGCTATCATCGCTTACGGAGTTTGCATTATTTGGATTAATGATCCGGGAAAGCCGGACTTCCCAATGTACCGTCTGTGTCTCTGACCAAAAAAACCAAACAAAACACTGGATTGTAAGCAAGTCAATCCAATGTTTTCTGTTACCTTAACCACGAGATCAGATTGCTCCCAAAGTCAATCTGATCGAATGTTAATCTAGTTTGAAAATCCAAATCAACCCAAAAGAAGAAAAACAGTGGTAGATTTGGTGGCCACATGTAGAACCTGGCTGTAGCAATTAACAAGTATGTATTCAAATGAACATTTTATTTTCTGTGTTGGCAAACTGAAGAATATTATTTGCAAACAACTAAGAGTCCTGGTTATTTGCTGTTCGCCAGATGAGGTGGAATTACTGTTTGCACCTGTGTTTGCCAATATTCACCCGCACCTCCATGCAGGACTTGTGTATTCTGGTTTGCGAACGATATTCTTCGTGTTGCCAAGTCAATAGACCTTTGTGCAACTCAGTGCTCGCCCTTTGTCACTTTTGTGCATCTTTCAACAAGTGTCATGATAGGGGTGACACTGGTGCTGAATAGTGCTTTTTGAGCATTCTAGAATAATTTCATGGCAGGAGACTGCACGCTGAACCTTGACTAGTTATGGCCTCTGGTCCCAAGGAGGTGGAGCGAAAGGCTGTTAATGGTTCAGTGCGAATCTGCTGTCCCCATTCTCAGAGAAAGAACTCAGCTCTCCCTGGAGACAGAATCTTTTCTTTGACAGACTCTTCATTTGATTCAATTGAGATGTTTTCAACAAAGCCACATTGACACCCGGAGATAGTTTTTAGATGGTTTTTCAGGAAACGGCGAAAAGAACTTGGTTGGCTTGATTTTGGCTTTGCGCGTGCCATTGCCAGCTTTAATCCTCAAATGTGGCTTGGTCTCAGTGTGGAAGCGCATTGGTTCTTGTGGAAAAAGGTGTGTTTGAGGGAGTGCGGATCACACCCATGAGAAAAATACAAGACCATTCAAACGCAGTTGCCGTGTTACAAGTAAACAATTTTTTGAGCCTTCCCGAGAAACTAATTTTAATTCTTTTTCTTTATTTAAAAGTTTCCCATTTCTTTTCCTGTCACATGTCCTAATTGATCAGGTGTGAGAACCCCGAGCACCTGCTTCCCCTCCCCACCCTCCTGCCTTCAACCCGTGTTAAACTACCTCCTTTGTTGTTGATTTCACCCCCCAGGAGACTAGTTTCACGCTTTGCTGAAAAACCCTTGTTTTCACATGCATCCTTCAAATGATTTGAAACAAAGGTTTTGAGTCCTTCTTTCCTTCTGGTGTCAGTCAATTTATTATCAAATTGTTTGATTTTAAATTCTTTTCTTGTCGTTTTGCAGAAGCCGAAAGCGGTATGCACTCTTCGTTAACTTTGCTCCCAACCTCCACCCTCTATCTTCACTCCTAACCACAGGACTAACCATTTGCCAAGAATTCGAGAAGAGAGAGATTATATAGCTGCATATATAATCTCATCCCCTTGTCTAATATACATATCATCTATGTGTATTTATAGATTTGTGTGTATATACATACACCCCTCTGCACTTAGAGTACATAAACTGAAGTAGCCTATTTCTGTTCTTGTTTGATTTGTTGATTCTTCTGGATGACGCACTAACTTCTTTGCAGGAAACCTAAAAAAAAAAAAAAAAAAGAAAGAAAGAAAAAAGGAAAGAAAAGGCACAATCCTGTTTTCCATCATGGCACCGATGATGGGAACAAATACTATGAAAGCCGAAAGGAGGATGCTTCTCTCCAACCCTCTGTGTCTGTTTCTGTGTTGTCCTCCCGTGTCTTGGTGTCCACTGGACGTTGGCACCGTCCTGTCTGCATACCCCACTCACATGCCTAGCGACTTCCTCCTTCCTGTGTTGAGTTTCAGTTTGTAGAGCAGAGTTCATGCCCTTTTATCCACAAAACAGAGACCCAGCCCTTCCACTTCTAATTTTGGTGATAGCATTTGGAGTATTTTATTTCATGGTGTTCAGTGAAGACTTAGAACATTCCTACTAAATTGCGAGATGATAACACATGATGTACAGAAAGAGTACTACTATTTATTGAGACAAACTCGGGGCATTTTTTCCCTCCGAGTGCTTTTGGGCATATTTCTTAACATAAAGTATCTCCACTCTCACCATGTGACTTCACCCTGTTTTGCTGCTGTTTTATGTTGCATGAAGCATGACTAAATTCTCATCAATGGCATTTTTTAAAAAAGTAACTTTGTGGGTTAAGAGTTCCAGCATAGCTTTTCAATAATGTTATCTAAGACAGTATTGTTGAAAACATACTATTGAGATGCCTCCTTGTTCATCTTTTCGAGAGTCTCTTTTCTCTGTGATTGTAATCACTGTCGTGTGTTTGTGTTTGTCATTGTGTGTGTGTGTGTGTACTTGTCTGGACCTCTGTCCAAAGTCAGAGGATTTCGTTTAGATTTGTATAACTAGAGGTGGCTTCCTGTCAGTTTGGTATTATTGACATGACCCAACTGCAAGAAGTTACTGCAACACTTTGCATCTTCAAAGGTCCACAGTGGTTGCACCTGTGCTGTTGGCTTTTGGCCTTTGAGTCCTTTTATCTTGTGGTGAAGGCATGTTGTGATATAGGCATGATTTGTCCCACAGTATACCAGAAAATGACTTGGCTTGCTCCCAGAACCAAATATCCAGAATTATCCTTCCCAGATCAACTTTCTCTTCCCCTTCCCATGTGGCTAATATTTTCCATAGGTGCAAAATAGATGTTCAGTTGCCATTTCTTAAATTATCAAAATGGGTTCAGGGTAAACAAGTCCTCGCCAATGTCACTGGGGGACCAGAGTGGCATCATTTGAGTCTAACCAACTGGGAGCAACCTTCATTGTACTGTCTATGTGCAAGTCAGCTGGGCGTAAGCTTATGGGAACATGGAACACTCAACTGTGTCTCCTGCATATACCTGAAAAGTAAAAGCGTGTGTGTCTAGTTGTGTGGGACTCCAGTAGCATCTATTTGAAAGCCCAGAAGAAATGAAAAGTTCCAGAAAGGTGATAAAATTTGAGATGTGGAGTTTCTCTGAGCTGTGCCCTGAGACAGACCAAAAAACTACATGGTGTAGTCATGCACCTCTGGAGGCAGCACGATTGGTTCAAAATCCCACCTGAAAGTAATTGTGTATGAAACTTGTGTGATCAAAGAAGCCTCTTCCCAGCGGCATGATTCATCTGGGCACAGCATGAATTGAAGTCCTAATGGTTCTTATTTGCTTGCTCTAGTTAATGAAGTCCCATTAGCTTGCTAGACACAAATATAATTACCATGTTATCGAGTACAAACTATGTTTTCACATGAGTCATGATTTTTTTTTTTAATTGCCCGGGGAATGGTACATCACACCTACCAAAAATGGCGGGGGGTTGGGGAGGAAAGATACACACATCTATCATATTTATCCATAATGGATAAAAGTTTCCTTTGGAAACGTATATTTCAGTTGAATTGCCAATCATTGGTTATCTTCTAAACCAGGAGGCAAGTAAAGGTTTACAGTGATTGAGGAAGAGATGACTAGGTGCTTCCCGGTTGTGATACACAAGTCTCAGGGAAAGGGAATAAATCATTTTTCCCCCACCAAGCCCCAGTCTTCCATCATGACCAGTGGTTAGTAAGAGATACCCAATGAAATATGACCCAGCTTAGACCTAGCACACCCCTCAGGGAGGAACCTCAGAGACTTGTCCTTGTAGGACTGGGCTATCAGTTCCAGGTAGATGTGTTTTATGTTTAGGAACACATATTTAGCTCTAAGTGAGTGGTATTTTCAATACTGAAATCAATTGCTTCAACTCTCCAAGAGGCACACTGTTCCCATATTTGTACATTTGCATATTGATACTTAACGCCTCTGAGAGATGACTAGCTCATTGGCCAGCCCCCCCCAAAAAGGTATGGTCAAGCCTTTGATGGGCCTTCCTGATGAAAAGTTGCAGCCTGGTCTTTGAAAGAAAGCCATGACTTCCTTTCCCCTTATGCATGAGGGAAAGGACAACTTTATGAACTGAGGCTAATGACCACTAGTTGAAAGTGTCACAGCACTCAACCCTACTCAACTGAGACAGAGTGAGACTCTGTCCAAAAATAAAAGGAAAGGAAAGGAAAAAGGAAAGAAAGAAAGACAGAAAGTCCCTGTTGCATGTGGGACTCTAACTTTCCGCTATGAGAAACTCGAAGGCAAATAGAAAGTCATCTTGTTTCTCACCCCTCTAACACAACCTTGGACTCCTTACAGGAAATATGTATTTGGCTCATACAGTGGGTGAGAAAAAGACTTAGATTAGTCTATATCTAGAAGTACTTTTAAGAGCAAATGAAGAAAAGAGAATGTGCGTCCTTGGGGAAGGGACCACACCAGCCCTGTGCTTCTAGCTGCCACCGGATGTTTTCCATTAAAATCTGTAAGGCCATGAAAGAAAGAGCGTGATTTATATGTTCTTTGTAATGAAGGAAAGTCCACCTCTGCCAAGAAGATGTCCTTACTGGAATTCTGCTAACAGATATATGGACTTTTTTTCTTAGGGATTTTCTTGATTCTTCACATGACACATCTTGACGTTTATCTCTGATAAGCTAGGGAATTAGACAAAGTTAGGGCCAAAGGACTAATTTAAAGTGGTGAATGGGGTGGGGGAGGCTTTGGCCAGTCAGAAGCATACAATAGACGTAACATTGGATATTCTCCTAAAGGGATCAAAGATCTTTGGACAAATTTTCATATTCCCTTTAGGAAATCAATGACGGATTCTAAGGCTAGTAGGCATTTTGCAGGAATGAAAGGATAAAAAATTTACTTTTGTCTAGAATTCTTATCTTTTCATATTTTTGAGAAGTGGAGGATTAACATTTTATTTAAAGGTTCTAGATTCGGAATGTGAACAGAAGACAATGTCTAAAATACCCCAAACAATAATATTTCCCCAAAGAGTTTTTGAAACTCTGCTCTTAGCGAATATTCTATGCCATGGCACCCTGGAACCAGGGGCATGTGCTACTCTTCCGTACCCTTAAATATAAGAGCTGAGTCTGGCATCTTTGTGTATCTAGATTTCTTTCTTTCATCATTCTCAAAGGGTGGGTTGATGCGTTTGGTTCCCACCCAGATGGCTGCCTGAGCTCTCAGTATCAGCAAATGGTGCTGCCTTGCATCTCACATGGAGATGATGTAACCCTCTCAGCCCTGTCTACAGAACAAGAGGGCATCCTGGAATCACACCATCGGCGAGGTCATTGGAGATGTTTTTTGTTCCTTCCACAATCGGCTGGCCTTAAGTCGGACAGAACAGGAGATCTCTATCATGCAGATAAAAGTCAGCCCAAATTAGCCCATCTTCAGACGTTGTGCAGGGAGAAAATATTTTGTACGCTTCTGTCAGTGAAAAGATCTTTCCCTGCCAATAGGGTACCTCCTGGGTCATGTATTAGCGCCAAGGGCAAAATGGAGAGCTGTGGTGCTGTGAGAGCTTCATTACTCTCATTTAGTCTTGAAATCACTTAGCTCAGTGTTAGTAACAACCAAGTGCTTAAAACCTATTATGTGTCAGTCGCTGATCACATAGTAGGTGCTTTAATTCTCTTTAAAACACTGGAAGTTAGTGAATATTCACCCCATTTTACAGATAAGGAGGATGAGGCTTAGCTGTGGTCACATGCCCATAGCCAGGACCCAAGCTAATGAGACCTGACTTATGTGCCTGAGAGCTTAACCAACATGGGCAGCAAATCTGGGGTTTGAACACAGATTTGCCTATGTCAGTGCCCAGAATCTTTCCTCTCCACCCTGCAAACTTGTCTAAAGCTAGCTCAAAAGTATATAATATAAATATGTAATAAATTATCTCAATGTGCTCTCATTAGAATGCCAATTCCAAATTTTCACTGTAGACAAATTCTTGTTTACTATGGATAGAGAACAGCAGCAACAAGAAGAAATTTTTCCTTGCTCAGAATCTTGCTTTCACTGGGTTTCACAGGGACACAGTGCGCTCCAACACTGGAGTGTGATTAATGCAGCACAGAGTTTGAAAAAAGAAAACAGGTTCTATGTGAAGCTTGTTGTGTGCTTACATGTCACCAAGACGTTGATGTGGGTAAAAATTTTCCCTTTGAATTAGGATTTTTTTTTTCCTACTCAGAAGTTTTTCCTGCATTGTTATAAGAACACACACCAAAACTTAGGGTTTTTTAAGTTTAAGGACCTAACTCCTTAAAGTGTATGTGATTTTTTCCATGTATGTCTTTATACATCATTCTGGAGTGTACATGTCCTCATCCTGTAACTTTGTCTCATGATGGGCAAGGTTATTTTGATAAGAAGCCCTGTGTTGCATTCTATGAGGCCAGCTAAAAAGAAATCTCTGGCAATTTTGTTGAAAATTAAATACATTTTGGGTTTTTTGGGGGGGGGGCAAAGATAAAAAAAGTAACATAAACCAAAATACTAGAGCCTTCCACACATTATCTTACTTAATTCTTTGAAGAGAGACTACTATTATTATTATCCACTTCTTGTAGGTAAGGAAATTGAGCTCTAGGGAGGGTTTGTAACTCACCCAAAGTCAGACAGCTTTACGTGACAGTGCTAGGATGTGGACCCAACTTCTGACTGCAGAGTCAGGGCATATAAGAACTGTCTTGTAGAAAAGGAGGTAAGAAAATGTGCAAAATCTCAAATTCTGTCTTTCTAAAATGTCATGTTGAATTGGCTTTGATAAATAAATCCATCTAACCTGTGTAAGCTCTGACTCTTTCCCCTCATGATTGTATGCAGTCGGAGGGTTCCTTATCCCCATGTGAAGAGGTGGCCGTGGGGTGATAGGAGGTGCCAGTACAGTGCTGCTGCTGATCGAAACTGTGCTATTAGCGTAGATGCCGCTCTCTGACTTTGAAGGGGTGTCCTTCCTGCCCGTGGTCATAGCACAGAGCAGTCAAATCTTCCTAGCCTCTTGCTGTTATTTAATGTTAATAATGGAGATGTTACAGGTTTGGTTTCCTTCCAGCAGGTCTGGTCATAGGTAACAGTGGGTGCTCTTGTGACCACAATTATTTTGGAATAATGATCTGCTCAGAGTTCTCCCAACTGAGCGAAAGTTCGCCTGGGCCCCTCCTGTATTCCTACAGACATATCCTCTGTTCACCACATCACCTTTCACGAATGGTTTTACGAGTGGCAGAAGATGATATGTTAATTACCATCCCCCATTCGGATCATTTTGGGCAGTGGAGGACTTCCTTTAGACCAGGGGTTCTCAACCTGTGGGTCGCAACCCATAGGAACCATATTAGAGGCTCGCAGCATTAGGAAGGTTGAGACCCACTGCTTTGGACTGATTCTAAATATCTTTTACCTTAAACACTTGCTTTTCAGGTCAAAGAATACCTCTCTTGTATCTTCTGCTTCATACAGAGTCCCTAAATTCAGTATCTGTTAAGCCCAAAGCCTCATCTTCTTCCCTGTGTAAAATATTCCTGTCTTCTGCTTTTGATATGCAGAAAATTAAACTTGTTTGTTTCATCCATTTATTAGGTCAGGATACATTTGTCTCTGCAGTCAGTCCAAACACAATGTGGTCACTAATCTATTTAGATCACTTTGGAATAGGACAGTGTATTTTTAGGTTCCTACTTCCCTGCAGGGCAAGTTTTCTTTAAGGGTAATTTCCATTTGTTTTCTAACTACAGTTTGCCTCAATTAGGACATACATGCTATACACACATCTTATTTAAACACCCCATATGTTTTTATAAACAGCAGACTGGAATCATTAAGTATATCCATCTGCTGACATTTTTCTTTTGCACGCTTTGGGTAGATACAACTTTACCTACATAGGCTGTACATGGAATCTATTTCCATGTCCTTATCAATGTCATGAAGACATTTGGCTGGTTTCTGCATTGATTACAGGTGTCTTGTACCATTCCCCATGGAAACATGTGGTGTCTATACATGTATGTTTCTGTATTCATATAGGGGTCCCATTAATGCTCTGTCATCTAATGGAAAATTGATGTAGCAATAGCTTCAGTAGGCCAATAATGCTTCAGTATTAACTATCCATAGATGTTTCAAATGGAATTCATTATGATGGCCTTTGCTTCAAATTAGATGGCCATGATGGAGGCTAAACTGCCTCATCATAGAAACCCAGTCCTAAAACCTAGATTTGCTTTGATTTCTTCAACTGGGTATGTGCCAACCTGGGAATTCACCAGCAGAGATTAATGATGGCATTATCCACCTGAATGTTTGGGGCCATGGACATCAGGCTCTGAACAAAACCTGTGGGGAAAGCATTAGACTAGTGGGCCCCCTATAAAAATAAGAGTACAATGTAGCCTTCAAGCCATTCAGAACATGATCTCACAAATGTGTCTTCTTTTTTTTGTTTGTTTGTTTGTTTACTGAGCAGTATATTAATTAATCCTGGAAACCATCTTAAGATCCAAGAAGGTACTTTAGGATTTTTCATCGCAAGTGATGCCAAAGAAGTTAAGAGGTAAGAGTTTGTTTTCATCTGGCTTTCTCTCGGGCCCAGCCATAGACATTTTGACCTACTGAAAGTGAGGTGTGCTTCCAATGTACAGGGCACTGACCCCAGAGCTTCGTAACATGTCTATAGGCATCAAATGGTGCAGAGTTTGAGAAAAAAGAGATTGTACCTTAAAATAAATGTTCCCATGGACTTTTGTTCACACAGACAATTCCACATTGTTGGAATTATAAAATCTTAGGACAAGGAGGCCTAGTTACCTACTTCTTCATTTTATGAGGGAGAAAACTGAGGCTACAGGAGCTGAGTGATTGATTACTCAAGATCATCTTAATTTTTTTTTTTTTTGAGACGGAGCCTCAAGCTATCCCCCTGGGTAGAGTGCCATGGCATCACAACTCATAGCAACCTCCAACTCCTGGGCTCAAGCAAGTCTCCTGCCTCCGCCTCCCAAGTAGCTGGGACCACAGGCGCC
>CAUYQV010162921.1:0-11035 GCA_963574575.1 Galagoides demidoff | reverse complement strand
TGGCGGGCGCCTGTGGTCCCAGCTACTTGGGAGGCCGAGGCAGGAGACTCGCTTGAGCCCAGGAGTTGGAGGTTGCTATGAACTGGGATGCCATGGCACTCTACTCAGGGGGATAGCTTGAGGCTCCGTCTCAAAAAAGAAATCCTTATTTTGTCTTGTTTTTAAAGTTTACATAAATGTGTACAATTATGTAAATCTTATAACCACCTCCTTTAAATGAGTTCACAAACCTTCACTGCTTTACCTTATTTTATAAATACAAAATTACAACAACATTCTCCTACAGATGTATTATTTGTGCGGCTTCGGATATATAGATGTTACAAAGCTTTATACATGTATTACACTATGTACATGGCTCCTAGTATACATGTCCAGGAATTTAATTGCTGGATCATAAGGTTTACGTGCAGATCTAACTTTACTAACAATGCAAGTGTTTTCCAAAGCGGTTATGTTAATTTACTCTTCCAAAGGCAGTGGATGAATGAGTTCCTCCTCCTTAACCTTGCCAATATTGTATTATCAGAATTTATTTTCTGCTAACAATAAAAACATGAAATTTTCTTAAAAGTGGTTTTAACTTGCATTAGCCTCCTGGAAGCCCCAGCTGAGCTGTAGAGAGATGTCTCCCACTATGTTCCCTATTCTGAATAGACCTAGGAGGGGTCAAAATAAAAAAGAGTATGAATTTTTAAAAAAGAAGTTTCCCTTCACTCAGTTCAGCAAATGCTCAAAACATAAGACACATTCAGTGTTCTACTTACCCTCCTCTAGATTCCCACCTCACCAATCCATGGCCTGAGCATGGATTCCTTACTTTTTGGTCAACTTTCAAATACATTCTAATCCTATGCTTTCTATTATTTTTACTGGAAAAATCAATTATGTGGCGGGAAATACAAACCCAGGCAGAATTATTTTTCATCTTCCTCAAACGCTGAGATCAATGAGGCAAATGGCATGATGCAGAGAGGGAAAAGGGAAATGAACGTGTGTTGTGTGTAGAGGACAGTCCCAGGAGAAGAGTATGCTGGTTCTATCAATGGAGCAAAGGTGTCTCTAAGTCTCGTGGCAAAGAGAGCGAAAGGTATCATTTCGGGATAAAATCCTGATAAAACCATAAAACACATCCAGGTACACAGAGAGTTAATACCACTTTGTGTTAAGGAAGTCTTATGTTAAGTAATCTGGTGCATTTTCTCATAACATTAGGGTTACTGAAATAACATCACTATCATTTACTCACTTTTTAACAAATACTGACATTAAAAAAACCTGATAATATAAAAAGTACTCAGGTGATATTATTTGACAAATTTTAAGAATATAGGTATACTATTGAAAAATAACGAAGTTTACTTTTCTCTTTAGTTTAATAATAAGCACAGTACCTATTTCATGGCTTACAAAAATTCATAGTACAAAAATATATAGGCTCCTGGTCCAGCACGGTAGCTCACAGCTGTAATCTTAGCTTTTGGGAGGTTGAGGCAGGAGGACCCCTTGAGCTCAGGAGTTCAAGATCAGCCTGAACAAGAGCCAAACCCCATCTCTACTAAAAATAGAAAAATTAGCCAGGCATTGTGGCGGGCACCTATAGTCCCAGCTACTAAGGAGACCGAGGCAGGAGGCACCACTGCATCTAGGAAAGTCTGTTTCAAAAAAACATCACACAGGCTGGGCACAGTGGCTCATGCCTGTAATCCTAGCACTCTGGGAGGCTGAAGCAAGAGAATCACTTGATCCTAAGAGTATGAGGTTGCTGTGAACTATGACACCACAGCACTCTTCAAAGGTGACAAAGCAAGACTTGGTCTCAAATACAAAACAAAACAAAAAAACCCCATCACACACACATACATCCTCCTAAGAACTAGTGTTATTGCTATGAGGTACCCTTTATATGCTCTATTTGACAAAGTTACTATTTAAATGACTATATTTCTTTTACCTTTTTCCATCTCTTTAAAAGATTGCTTGGTTACTTTGGCAGTACTAACTCTATGATTACTCTCCATTGATTCTTCTTCTGTTTCCTGTTTCTTCAGATCATGGAAAGAATCCAGTTCATCATCTGGGCTTTAAAAAAAAAATTATATCACAGCAATGTGGAAGTTTACCATAGCATTTTATAAAGATGAAACTGCTTTGATATATTAATAGCATAACAATTCAGACAAAACATAGAAAGTAAATATTTTTTAAAGGCAAAAAGTAAACATTTAAAAAATAATAATCATTGATCCTGATAACCTATTACAACCATCTTTCCATTTTTCCTACATGTTAAATAGGCTTAATTTAAAACTTTATATACCTGTAGAATGCTATATAGCTGCCACTTTATTTTGATCCCCCCAAATTGAGTGAGGTAGATATAGCAAGTATTATTATCTATACTGTAATTTTGGCTATAAGAATGATTGTGTAACATTAGGAAATTGAACCCTAAACAAGTCAAATAACTGACATTTGCTATAATTAGTAAAAAGCGTAGCAGAACTAGAACCTCAGGTGTTTTACCCAAAAAGAATTCCTAGAGCAATGTTGTTCCAAAGGAAAATAATGCAAGTAACACTGGTTATTTAAAATGTTCTACTAGCACATTATAAAATCAAGATGTGTGAGTTTTTTGTTGTTTTTTTTTAAGTGAAGTTTATCAATTTGCCAGCAAATAGGGAGGCTGGCAGACTCCTTTATCAAAAAATACCAGTGTCCCTGACTCTGAACACAAACAGAGAGCTTTTAAAGGTTATGGTTGATCCCATAATTCTGTTCTGCACTAAGACAATCTTGTGGTCTCCAACCAGATTCATCCCACTTTCACTGAAATGATCTTTGGACCTTTGTCCAGAGGATTCCCTTGAGCTACCTCCTGAGTCAGAAAAATCAAGACAGTCTACTGCCTCTCCTAACCAATGGCCTGAGGCAGGAATATAGGTTTTAGTTCTCAAAAAAAAACAAAGGCTAAGGGAGTTTTAAAGAGAGAAAAAACATTTTACTTTTTTCCCCCCAGCCATTCTGCTACATATACCCCACTGTCAATTTTACCCTTCCATAGCTATGAGAAGAGGGGCAACCTAGTGCTTACCTCCGGGTGCTAGGAGGGGTCTCTAATAAACTATTTCTTAGGGGCTTCACTTAAGCCTGCTTCTAAAGGGCTACCTTTATCCAGAGGAGGGCAAGTGGCAATACCGTATTCCACTTTAGGTGGGTTCCATGTATTTTTCATTCTAGACACAGGGCTTTGCTTACTTGCTGGGTTATCTCTGCTATAGAGGGTCCATTATCACTCAGGTTCCTACTGGGGATTAACTCAAAGAAGCTCATAGGTGACCACAGGACACTGTAGCATATCAGAGTACAGACACAAGGAAGCAAGGTTTCCCCCATGGACCCTGTTATGGAGTAGCCAAATAATGGAGTTTCCTTGAGGAGGAGCTGCTGAGCTGTCTCTGCAGCTACCTGCCCATGGCATCCATCACCACTCTTCCTCTGCTTAGCTTCTTTTCCTGGACTGCTGATGTCATCCCTTTGTCCTCCAAGGCTTGTTCCTGCTCCGTGTTGGCATACATGCACAGAAACTTGGCAGGCCAAATCAAAGCTTCAGGTAGAAAGAGTCCATGAGGATTCTGTTTCCACTCAGCAGTGCCATTGCAAATATCAGAACTACAATTTTTAGTTGAAAAGGGGACCTTGGCACCAATCAAATCCCCACTGTCAATTTATATCTGGGACTGCAATGGGTAAGGCATGGAGTCTTGGTCTTCCCATTTATAAAAGCCTACTCATCAGTCCCCACTGTCAGTTTGCACCTACAGCTTCTATGGAGGAGATTATTTGGGTTGTAGCTACCAGTGCAGCAAGGGGCCCATAGGCCACCTCCTATATTATCTGAGTACTGGACCTGAAGGAATCATTTGCTTTCCTGAGGGATTTTTGTTCCTGGAGCCCTTTGCAATTTGGGGCAGGATTCTTTACAGTGTCTTCCCCCCAACCCCCACCAAAACACATACTGACTTATACCCTACTCTAGGGGGTATTTCCTTTCAGCTGTCTCAAAGGACCCTTCGGTAGTGTCACTAGCAAAACATGCACAGTTTTTAGTTTGCTTTAAAGGCCGTATTACCTGGCTGTGAAGGATTCATGCTAATTGCCTTGCCCTGGCTATGGGGTATCGTCTGGCCAAACTTAGATCCCAATTGGGTAAGGAGAGACCATTCCTGACCCCAAGTCATAACCTAATAGGCCCAGGACTTAAAAATTAGATTAGGCAGCACCCTCCCCTGTCCCTCCCATGGTGCCAAGATGGTGATCGTAACAGGCATTCGTTCCCCCCTGCTGTGTCCCACTCAGCAGCAGGCTGTGTGCAATGGTTGTACCTCTCACTAGGTTGACTCCTGGGCTGTGCCTCCACCCAGCATCTTACCTTGGCTTGCTACAGAGTTCCAATGGGGGCAGAAGAATCTCATTTGAACATCCAGTGGGGAGAGAAGAACCTCATTTATCAAAAATCTTACATTCACAGATCGCTTCATATACTATAAACAATGAGTTTGTCTCAAGCAATACCATAAACATTGAGTTTGCCTCAGTCAACACCATAAATATAAACATTGAGTTTATCTCAAACAGAAAGTCTAAGACTCAACATTCCAATTCTGGAATGGTACCCAGTCAACCATTTGAGCTCTGAATTTTCCTCGATACAATTTGCCCCTTAGTAAAAACATATGCACAAGAATTGGCCATCCTAGAAAACCAGACATGCCTTTGAACCTTGTATAAATTGAGACATCATAAACCAACTAGGATGCGCAAAGGGGGTCATTCTCCTTCTCTTACTTATTTTCAAAAGATTTCCCTCTCTTTTTGAAAGCTCATTTACTACAAATGAAGACAGTTCAGTTCCCATTGCACAAAGGCACAGAAAAGCCAATTGGGATTAATTTTGGGGAAGAGGCAATGAAGAAGACCCCTTAGCCAAAAATCACAATCAACAATCTAATGAACCGTCTCAAAGAATCTGAAAACAGTAAACCAATTCCAAACCCAGCAGAAGAGAAACCACCAAGGTGAAACCAGAACAGAAATTAACAACAAAAGAACTATACAGAAAATCAATGAAACAAAGTTGGTTCCCTGAAAAGACAGACAAAACTGATAGACCTCCTGCTAAATCAACCAAAACCAGAAAAGGACCCAAATAAACTCAATCAGAAACTGAAAAAGAGACAGTACAACTGATACGACAAAAATATAAAACATCACACCTGAATACTACAGAAACACTTCTACATAGACTAGAAAATATTGAGGAAATGGATGAATTCTTGAAAACAACCTCCCCAAGCTCAAGCAGGAAGAAATGTAACTTCCAAACAGACCATCACCAAGCAACAAAACTGAAGCTGTTGTAAAAAAAATTCCTGTGAATAAAGTCCAGGACCAGATGGCTCCACAGCCAAACTTTACCAAGACCTAAAAAGAAGTAGAAAAGAATTCAAACAGCCAAAGCAATTGTAAGTAAAAAGGGCAAGTGGGGGTTCATCACCCTACCAGACTTCAAGCCACACCACAAGGCCACAGCAACCAAAATAGCATGGCACTGGCACAAGAGCAGATACAGATAAACGGATCAAAACAGAAAGCCCAGATATAAAACCATCCCCTCACTGCTATCTGATCCCCGATAAAGCAGACAACATACACTGGAAGAATCCCCATTCAAAAAATGGTGCTGGGAGAATGAGATAGCCACATGTAAAAGATTGAGACAGGATCCTCGCTTCTCACCCCTAACAAAAATTAATTCGCAATGGACAACAGATTCAAACTCAAGGCATAAAACCATAAAAATTCTAGAAGAAAATGCTAGAAGAAATCCTACAGGCATCTGCTTAGGCAAACAATCCATGAAGCCGACTCCAAAGGCAATCACAGCAACACTGAACATCAACAAATGGGAGCCAATCAAACCGAAATGCCTCCACCCAGCCAAGGAAACAATCAACAGAGCAAACAGACAGCCCAAGGAATAGGAGAAACCTCCACATGCCACACATCCAACAAAGGGGTGAATATACAAAGAACTCATTAAAAAAAAAAAAAAATCAAACAACCCCACAGAAGAAGTGACCAAAAGACACAAACACAAACAGAAGCTTTCCAAAAGACAAACTAATGGCCAACAGACACAGAATGCACCTCCAAATCAAAATTAAGCAACCATCACATTTCTTCACACTCCAGACAAGGTTATCACAATTGAAAAACTCACCAGATAAGTGGTACCAAAAAAAAAAAAAAAAATCAAACACCAATAATATAAGGCATTCTCAATACAGTCTAAAATGCTGTACCCTAATACCATTCTCTTTCCAAAGTTTTTTTCCAAGGGTCTTTAAAATGGAGCTTTCTTATGTTGCAACAGAACTCACAAATAACAGATAGGACTGAGGACAAATGCCATCGAAAAGGGTACCGTATGGGTGCCCCAGATGTCCTACCGGGTTGGAAGATAAACCCTTTCCAAATGATGGCCAACAAAACCCACAAATAACAGACGATACAAGAGATCCTCAACACAAAAATGGTGTTCAAACAATGCTTATCAAACAAATGGGAATTTGAAGAGAATAAATGCCACCCCAAATGCCCAGCAAGGCTCCAGCCTCCCCAAATAATGGCCTAGTTCTCTTGTGCCCTGGGAACTGCAAATGAATTCAAACCAAGTTACCTAGTTCCACTCAATCTTGTGAATTCCACCCTGAAAAGGTTCCCCCAAACAAAAACAACAGGAAGGTCTGAAACCCCCCCATATGGGTAGAATCATGGTCTCGGCGTGCACACCAGATTATCTACCCAACAAAACACCAAGTGTCCAGATCCTTCTCCAATCCATTTCCTTTTCAACAACTCACTTCAAGTTGTGGGAGCTGCGTCTACTTCAAGGAGACAGAGATAGACTTTCCCAGAGCTAAACAGGTTCTGGAAGCTGCTGAGGTTGTCTCTTGCTCTCTCAACTCAAACAGAAGTTGCCCTGACCGTCGAAGACCTGCAGCTTTAATGTCTCTTACCGCAGTTGTGGGGTGCCATTCCACTGGGGTGCCCATAGGCCCAACCAGGGATGACAAAATCTGTTACCGGAAAGCTCAACACTTACTCCCTTGTCACATCAGAAAAATAGGGACAAGTGGTTTGAGAAGAAGGAAATAGAAGTTTATTAATTCGCTGAGAAATGGGGAGGCTGACAGACTTCTGTCTCAAAAAATAGCAGCCTCCCTCAAATACATGAAATTTTAACAATATAGTTAACCCTGTGTATCTAAAAGAATATCATTTCAACATATAATCAATATAAAAAATTAAGATATTTTACATTCTTTTATCCATGCTAAATCTTCATAATCCAGTGTGTATTTTACACTTACAGTATAGCCCATTTCTGACCAACCCCTTTTCAAATACTCAGCAGTTACATGTGACCTGTGGCTACTGTGTTTGAGAGCACTGTTCTAAACTGCAGTATAACCAGGAATTGTGGAAAAACTGTCCAATGTTATAAAAATCTTCATAGCCCCATATCTACAAATTATAAAGTTACTCCCAGTTTATTAAAAAAAAAAAAGATTAAACTATCAAATGTAAGGAAATAATTTCCATGAATTCATAATTAGTACTATAATGCAGTTTGACATGCTTTACCCTATGGTCATTCAAACTCACGTCCAAATCTTTTTTTTTTTTTTTTTTTTTTTTTGAGACAGAGTCTCATTATGTCACCCTCGGTAGAGTGCCATGGCGTCACAGCTCACAACAACCTCAAACTCTCGGGCTTAAGCAATTCTCTTGTCTTGGGCTCCCAAGAAGCTGGGGCTACAGGTGCCTGCCATAACACTCCGCTATTTTTTTGTTATCATTGTTGAGCAGGTCCAGGCTGGGTTTGAACCCATCAGCCCTGGTGTATGTGACCAGCGCCCTCACCACTGAGCACAGGCACCAAGCCATCACGTCCAAATCTTAAAGCTTGGTCAACTAGATTATTTTGTAAATACCAAACGAGATAGTAATAACAACAATAATGATAACAATAACAGCTGACATTTGAGTGCTTTATTACGTACCCAGTACCGTTCCAAGTGCTTTACATGGATTAACTCATTGAAGAAAAGAGGCTAATTACTATTAACAGATTTAAACTCCTAAATATCAATTACATTAATAACATACAGGTATTTCAAGAATAATTGTCTTTTTTTCTCTCTCCATGATTATCTTAACATTTCATTTCATATATGTACCCATCTCTATGACTTTACATTATTTCAAAATGTTTACTTCTTCTCAACACCTTATAGTATTTCCTTCTGCCATATATTTTTGGGATTAAATTATATTCACTTTAAAATTTTATTTTTCCTTAGCTTCCAATGTTTTTATACTGGTTTTATCCATAGTAAATATCATCTTCCCTAAGAAATACAACGTCTAGCATTGCATCATAAATATTTTGTAGTTACTATTTACGTGGACTGTCTTCTTTAATCTCTCTCTCAAATACCTATAATATAGTGTTTATAACATTACTGGACAGAGCAACAGACGCTGAATCAAATGATGCTGCATAACAAAGCTGTATTGTGATTTTCTCTCTCTTTTTTTTTTTAAGAGACAGGGTATACAGAACAGTCTGGAGGATAGTAGCAAGAACACAGCTCACTGTAGTTTCCAATTCTTGGGCTCAAGTGATCCTTCTGCTTGAGACTCTCAAGTAGGTGGGGCTATAGGCATATGCCACCATACTCAGGTAATTTTTTTTTTTTCCATTTTATGTAGAGATGTGGATCTTACTATGTATCCCAGGCTGGTATCAAACTCTTTGCCTCAAGCAATCTTCCCACCTCAGTCTTCCAAAGTGCTAGGACTACAGATGTGAGCCACTGCACCCAGCCCACAGTTTTTTATCTTAGTTCCTTTACTCTCTTAATTAAAAAAAAAAAAAAAAAGGAAGCAGTGTTTTCATTTACATCCTTACTGAATAACCATGAAAATAATTCAACACCTTTTATGCTGTGTAAATAGTTTAGCTTTCCATTTTGCCACTACACATAATACTAAGCCTATTCTTTTATTACAGAGATTCTCAGGAAAAATTAGTAAGTTGAGTCTTTGCAACAGTTTAGCAGGCTGTTCATACTTCCTCTCAGGCAAAAGCAAACACAAACACAATCTACCCTTTTCCCTTTCTCAATTTCTTGAGATACTGAGGGGATAGCAACAGTAAGGATTCAACTAACTTTACCAATTCATATTTAAGTGCTTGAAGGAACTGCAAAAAGGTGTTCTATGATGCTTGCTTTCATCAGAGTAACATCTTAATGATGAAACAACTTTATCTCCAGATGAATAGATATCCGAATCTTCTGTCAAAAAAAAAAAAAGAAAACACCAGAGATTACACACTACAATCAGACACTAGGTACTTCATTCTAGGCTCCTTTGGCAAGACAGAAAATTTACTGAATGATTTTTTATCTGTGTGTCTGCCTAATGCAAACTAACAAAAAAAAGACCAAACCTTATATTTATTTAGCACTTCACTGATTACAAAATGCTTTTCCATCCATTATTTTACTTGATCCTAGCAATAACCCTATGAAACAAGCAGAATAGGCTTTTAACCCTATTCTACAGGTTAAGAAGCCAAGGATCAGAAAAACTATGTCACCTTTTCCAAATAACACAGCCAACTAATGTATAACTTACAAATTCAGAACCTAGACTAAAATACAGAATCCAGCCTTTCTACTTAAAGATGATACCTCTTTGGTCCTCAAATATTTAATAAATTGTTAGCCTATAATTAAATTCAGTAAATAAAAAGAAAAGGACAATTTCTGTGACGAGATTTGAAGTACTTCTAAATGTATAAATCCGGCCAGGCACGGTGGTTTACGCCTGTAATCCTGGCAATCCGGGAGACCCAGGCAGATGGCCTGCCCTGAGCTCATAGGTTCGAGACCAGCCTGAGCAAGCACAGGACCCTACTTCTAAAAATAGCCAGGTGTTGAGGTGGGCGCCTGTAGTCCCAGCTACTATGGAGGGTAAGGCAAGAGAATCACTTGAGCTCAAGAGTTTGAGGTTGCTGTGAGCTATGAAACCACAGCACTGTACTGAGGGTGACAAAGTGAAACTCTGTCTCAAAAAAAAAAAAAAAAGTATAAACCCTTCTCTAATAGTCATTTTTACTCTCTCGGAAATTTAATTACAACTTAAATTTAACTATAGCTAGACAAGGTGGCTCATGCCTGTAATCCTAGCACTCTGGGAGGCCAAGGCAGGTGGATTGTTTGAACTCATGTGTTGAAGGGCAGCCTGGGCAAGATAGAGACCCTGTCTCTATTAAAAATACAAAAACTAGCCTGGTGTTGTGGCAAACACCTGTAGTCTCAGATACTCAGAAGGCCGAGGCAAGAGGATTGCTTAAGCCCAGAGTTTAAGGTTGCTGTGAGCTACAATACCATAGCATTCTACCCAGGGCATTGGCATTAAGACACTGTCTGAAAAATAAATAAATAAATTTAACTAAAATTTTTAGTTATATTTTGGTAGACTGGAAATTTGGGGGCAAATTTCAAGCTAAAATATAATTTTAATTTAAGATTGTTTAATATAATGGACTCAGTAATATCTGGAAGTTTTTTCATTCTGAAGGAATGTTTCAGAAGAGTGTTTTTCAAATCAAGTCATTAAAGATAATCATACCAGCTTATCCAATTAGCTGGCATAATTCACCAAAGCAAGCATGAATAAATGATTCAAAAATTCAAAGTGAAATAGTTTAGGGAAAAAATTGCCATATCTGATGAACATTTAAAGACATACTGTTTTGGCTCGGCGCCTGTGGCTCAATCGGCTAAGGCGCCAGCCACGTACACCTAAGGTGGCGGGTTCGAATCCCCAGCCCGGGCCCGCCAAACAACAATGATGGCTGCAACCAAAAAATGGCCAGGTGTTGTGGCGGGCGCCT
>CAUYQV010162919.1:0-16025 GCA_963574575.1 Galagoides demidoff | reverse complement strand
CCGGGAAGTTCAAACCTGGGGTGCCCCTTGCGCTGTCTGTATTCCAGTGGGGGAGGGGCTGCTGTACTACCTCAGGGGCTCCAGCGGGAAGTTTGAAGTTTTTTCAGTGTTTGTAAGAGGGGAGCTGATTCACCCTGCTGGTCGCTGCATCCATGCAGCTCCACACAGACTTCTAAAATTATAGGATGGATCGGTTTCTAAGCAGAGTCCCTTCCCCTCAAGTTTCTGTCCGAATGCCTGGATCTCTGGCACTCTAAACTGGGTCCAAGTGTCTCCTGTTTCTGGCTGCTAGGTTCGGCTTGGGAGTCCACGCCTCACTGCACTCTCTGCGAGACACACAGACTCCCTACGAACTGGGTACAGGAGCCTTTCATCGGGGAAGGGTTAGTTTCTGTCTCTCAGGATGCCAGCCGCGACCTGGTGCCACATGGCGCGGGCCCCGGACCTGACGCCGCAGGGCGCAGATGGGACCATTTCAGCTGCTGTCCTGAGTTTTTTCTGGCTGATACCGTGGTTCTAGATTATACTTCCAATCCAACAATTCCCCTCTTTGCTGCTCGCCCTGCGCTGCTCATTCGTGCAAGGATGCCACGCGGAAGGGATCCAATAAGCCCCCTCTCACCTGAAATCACCAGGAGAGTTGACTCAGGGGTGCATCTCCTCTGCCATCTTGCTCCGCCTCCTAGAAAAGTAAAATTTTTAATAACCTCAATTAGAAACAAAAAAGGGGAAACAACAACAGATACCACAGAGATACAAGAGATTATTTCTGACTACTACAAGAAACTCTATGCTCAGAAATGTGTCAATGTGGAGGAACAGAGCAATACTTTTAATCACGCCATCTCTCCAGACCTAGCGAGGAAGAAACAGACATCTTGTTCAGACCAATATTCGAACACTGACATCAAAACTATAATAAAAAATATTTCAACAACAACAATAACAAATCCCTGGAACAAAGGGCTTCACTCCAGAATTTCATCAAATCTTCAAAGAAGAATCTATTCCAAAACACTGAGAAGGATCTTTTGAAAACGTGTTCTATGAAGCAAACATCACTCTAATATGAAAAGTAGGAAACAACCCAACCAAATAGGAGAATTACAGACCAATTTCATCAATGAATATAGATGCAAAAATATTCAATAAAATTTTAGCAAATAGTTTATAGGCACACATTTTAAAAAGTGCATCATAATCAAGTAGGCTTTATTCTAAGAATACAAGTCTGGTTCAACATACGCAAATCCATAAATGTAATTCACTGTGTCAATAGATGCAAAAACAAAGACCATCTGATCTTCTCAATAGATGCAGAAAAAATGATTGAAAAAAATTATTTGGCATCCTTTTCTGACAAGAACATTTAAGAATATAGGTATATGTGGCACTTTTCTAAAACTGATTGAAGCCATGTACAAAAAACCCACAGCTAATATCATACTGAATAGAGTAATATTGGAAGCTTTTCCACTTAAAACTGGAACCAGGCTAGGCTATCCACTATTGCTACTACATTCAACACAGTGCTGGAAGTTCTAGCTAATGCAGTCAGGCCATAGACGGATATAAAGGTTTTCCAAATGGGGACAGAGGAGGTCTAACTCTCATTCTTTGCCAATGGTATGATCTTATACTTAGAAAACTGCAGAGACACAAGCACAAGACTCCTTGAAGTGATCAAGAAATACAGTAATGTCACAGAGTATACAATCAATGTCCACAATCAGTAGCCTTTGTATATGTCAACAACAGTTAAATTGGGAAGCTAATCAAAGACACAATTCCCTTCATAATAGCTTCAAAGAAAATTAAGTACTTAGGTATACACCTAGCAAAAGAGGTGAAGAACCTGAACAAAGAGAATAATTAAACCCTAAGAAAAGAAATAGCCAAAGACATTAACAAATGGAAGACCTACCATGGTCTTGGCAGGGAATCAACGTTGTTAAAATCACTATAATTCCCAAAGCAGTCTAATAATTCAATGCAATTACCATTAAAATACCAACACCATACTTTGAAAAACTAGAAAAAATAGTTCTTCTTTTTGTATGGAACCAGAAAAAATCAGAAAAAATAGTCAAGGCCATTCTTAGTAATAAAAACAAAGCTGGATGCATTACTCTACCAGACGTCAGGTTATATTACAAGTCCACAGTGATCAAAACAGCATGGTATTGGCACAAACATAGAGACATAGACATATGGAATAGAGTAGAAAATGAAGAGATGAAACCAGTCTCTATTTTCCATGTGATCTTTGATAAACCAAACAAAAGCATACATTGAAGACTAACTCTTCAGTTATTTCTGGCCTGTGGTATTATTAATAAAGATAGGCTAGGTCATGCTATCATAATTAAATTAACCCTGAGATCCCAAATGCTCTAAAAGATAACTACTGATGTCTTTATGATGCATGTATCCTTGTCATTATTTGATTATAATGTATCAGATGATATTTAATAATAAGTTGGGAACAAAAAGTATAACTTTTGTGGAAGGAAAGCAAACTAAACACAGGTGTTAACAGTCTTTGCCCACCGGGTACATTACTCAGCATTACTCCACAGTCAGTCAATTCCTTCACTTCTGCATTGTTTCCCATGAAGCATGAGTTCCTGTGAAGAAAAACAAAAGCCCATGTTGTCATTATTTCTTTACATGTACTGCATTCAAATTTGGATGTATTTTTTGTGAAACCAATAATAGTTGCTACCTGTATCTAAAATATGCACTCAGGTGTTTAGAAAAAGTGAGTATATATTAAGTCCCTTTGATTGCAAAATATTGATTTTATTTTTTAAAAGAAATTTCTATCACTGACTTAGTGATGCCTGACTTAATGAAATGATGGCAGGACCATGGTTGGAGGGGTCAATTGGATGCATGAAAATGTGGTGGCAGATGGTGACATGGTGTGTGGGAGATAGAGTGGTATGAGGGGGAACACACAAATAGAAATAAAAAGATTAACTATAGGTGACAGCTGCTGGTGAGGGAGTTGACAGATTTTTTTTCTGGTGTCCAAGACTTTCACCACACTTGCTTTAGAAATAGAAAATGTGAAAACAGTCTTGGCACTTCTGATCTGTTTTGGCATTACCCAGAGGCCTTGCAGTATTGTGATCAGTACAATAGGCCAAGAATTGAAGCAGTTTACAATTCTTAGAACTACTATGAACCAAGTGCTGTTGTCCTCTTTTCTTTCATCTCTTTACATAGTTATTAAAGAAAAACTCAATCTGTCAACAAGAAGGAAGCAATGTCGAGAGTTTTAAGTTGCATTTAATTGCAGCTCATTATATTATTAATCTTATAATAATCCATTGTTATAGAAACTATGAAGTTTATTGAATATTGTCAGAACTGACATCATTTAATAGCAACAATACTATTCATAGTATTAAAATTTACAAATTTCCTAAAACAGTATGTGGCACCTAGTAAGACAGAGTATTTGTTAAATATATAAAATTTTAGAAAATGTTTGTTGGTATTATCTTTCTTAAATTATAAGTAACTGTGGTTCTACCAAGTGAAATACAAAGGAACTTTCCATAACTATTTGCTGTTTATGATAAAGTTCTAAATTTTTTGGAGAACAATTTAAGTATAGTTAGGCAGGCTTTAATATAGATTTGCAATGTAGAGGAGAGCAAGTAATAGCTCTCAGTGGAGAAGCAGAAAGTATATACAAGCAGAATAAGATGATAATAAAAAGATTTAAGATTTTATAACCCTTTTTATTTTTTATGCGGTATGAAATCTTTAGTGTGTAGAAAGTTTTGAGATTTCCTGGAAAAAAGAAAAGAAAAAGAAAAAGAAACAGCATAAATAACTGATGATAGAGTATTTATCTGGAGAGAAAGGGATGTTGATTTGCCTAAACATAGAAATGCTCTAGCTTCCTTCCACTCAGTATCAACCGGGGGGGCTTAGAAAATGAAAATAGGAAAAAAATTATGAAGTGAGAGAGGTTGCATGTAAGGTGATTCAATTTTGTGGACTGAAGTCCCAAAAATTTTCAGTGTTACTATGTATTACAGTAAGTGCAGGTTCAAATGACAATGTCATTTTTACTTAAGAGTCTCACTGTAGTTTGGTAGAAAAATACTTGCACCCTAGGACATCAGAAACAGAGAATGGTATTTTGATGTTAAATATAATAAGTTAAGGTGGCTCCAAAAAAAGTGACATGAATAGAAATGTCAGAGGTCAAAGAACTCAATTATCCTCAAAGACTTTACTACCTCTTAGAGGCAATGTAAATGCTACAGAGTGTAGTTGGATTACAGAGGAATAAAAATATGTGTTTATTCCTCAATATAATGACCAATATTCTTTTTGGTGAATAATTCACTAGTCGGTGCCTACATTGTACGGTGAAATGCACATTGGAGGGTAAGTAGACCATCAATATAAGTGATGACTATATCATAGTGATATTTTACTTTAGCAATATACTGACCCAAACATCCACCTTTTAGTCATGGTGCTTCAAAGTCATTACACTCTCTTTCATAGTGTTCTATTTTACACAGTTAGCCTTCTTTCCCTCTTTTTAAATTATTGTACATTATGGGTAGATAGTCTGGTATGGTTCTACTGAGTACACTATAGCAACAAAGATAAATGTGAATGGGGAAACACGGCACCTGAGTTTGTCAAGAGCAGCCATATTTAGCAGAAAGAATGCTAAGCTGTACACAGAGGAAGTGCAGTGTCTGAAACAAAGCTCTCCCACCATTCTTAGTTATGACACTGTGTTCTACAATTTATTTTCCTTTGATATGTCTTTCCTACTGTTTTAAATAATCATTGAGGGTATCTACTTAGCATTTTTCACCTTTGCTGGACTGTAAGGTTCATTGTCTATCTTATTAATCACTCTATTCTGATTACCGAGAATACTATTTAACTGATCAACTCTCGCTTTGCACATATGAATAATAGGATATAATAATATATCTTTTATTGGTAAAAGGTATATCTATATATAAAAGGTATAATATATCTTTTATCAGTAAATCATAGGATTACAGTTCAGAGCGTGGGGTTCTGGAATCTGACAAACTATTTTCACTTTATATATGGCAATGAGTAATTGTACAGTGAACTTGAGTAATTCCCTAGAATCTCCAGGAAAGAATTTATTTCAGATACTGTATTTTTCATTCCAGAATTTTCATTTTTTGATTTTGGAAAGTTCTTTCTCATAGATTGTTTCTTACAGATATTGGCTTGTCTATTCCAGTCTCTGGGTTATTTTAGAGTTGTTGTGTATTGATTTTCCAGGCCTAGGAAACGTACATCAAATTGACCAGGCCTAGGGTCTCAGCGGTTCCCCAATAAACCTAAAGTCCAAGGGGAGGGAGACAGAGGCCCATGGAGACCCCGCGGCTCTCCTAGAGCTGGCAACCTGGAGGTGGACCCCCAGCAGTTGTCCGGTCCCTATGGCCACTGGAGCCTCCTGCACCCCAACAACCCTCCAACCCCTTGGGTACCGCACTCTCAACACCCCTAGGGTGGATTGGGCAGCTCCTCCCCTCATCTCCGGCTGTGCTGCTGGGGCGCCACCAGCCCTGTACCAATGTCTTGGTTCTTTTTTATTTTTGGATACCTTCCAGAAATTTTTAATTACACCAGCCTATTTTGCTATGTATTATGTGCACTTTTTTGCCCAAATTTTTGAGTGAAAATAAGGAAGGAAGTGCATTATATAGGGGTTGTATGTCTCGGGAGCAGAGAAGCCCAGTGCCCTCGCCATCTGCAGTGCCCACCCTCCTGCCTGGGCCCGGCAGTGCATGGGGTTCCAGTCCAGAAGGATCCATCTGGGAGGATCTGGAACAGGCTCCGCAGAGCGCCACAGTCCTGGGAGAGAGGGGTGCGTAGCTGGCAAGGTGGGTGCAGCCACTGAAGGCAGGGGCTAAGGCCCCATGCCTGCCTTGGGAAGGGGTCATGGATGCCGCTCAGGCCCCAGTGACCCTCCTGCCCAAGGACAGAACTTCCTAAGAAGCTCTCACCCCATCAGCTGTGGATGTGGCGGTCCCCACCACTGCCCTTGAAGTGGGGGTGGAAAGGGCGCCCAGGAGGGAGGAAGGGGCAGCTGCGGGAGGGCAGTGCGATATGCACATTTAGGAGGTGCACTTGCCTTCCCAGAAGTGTCTCTTGGCCCAGAGCTGACTATTTTCTCCAGGGGCATTTCCCTGAAAGTTTGGGACAATCACATGGGTGTGCATCGTACATGGGATAGCATTATGCACAGCAAAATATGGTGTATTTTGAAGATTGTGAACAATACATTGCATAGACTCTGGGATTTGTTATTTTTAATCAGAGGAATATTGAGGCTTTGTTCATTTTACTAGACTGTTATCTAGTGAATTAAAAACTCCAAATGATATTGTCTGGGGGGTGCAGCCATTGTAATTCGTGCTCAGTGCCAAAATTAGTTGGCCTGATTAGTTTTCCCCATTAATGTCTAGTGCAGAGATCAACTAGTGAGTTGGGAGAAGTTTAAATGCAGAACTTGGGGCCACCTCTCTATGAGTTTCTTTTTTGTACAATTTCATGTGGTAGTACCCCTGATATTTGTCCTCTAATTTCTAAAGGCGTAAAGATTGTCCCTTCTATCCAAGTTTTGGCTGCCTGTCATGGGGCAGAGCTGAAGGCTTCCTTTAGGCAAAAAGTGATAAAAATAGAAAAATCATTTAGGGCCATTTCCTTCTTCCAAATGTTGATCTTTATCCAGGTTCTTCTGGTTTTAGGTGACACTTCAATGCCATCAGATCATGCTTTTTTTTTTATTTTATTTTTTTTTAGAGTTTATAATCTATAGAAGTGTGAAACAACCAAGTTACTCCACCATTACCAAAACCTGAAACCTACTCCCTCGATCTTCTAATAATTATTGTCAACATTTGCTAAAAACAAAAAGCAGAATAGTAATCATAATCCCTGCATAAGTTGTGGAAATCATTGATTTAAATGAGACATATCAATTACACAACGCTGTGTGACCTGGCTGATGAGTGGTATGATGAGAGTCTGAGACACTGAGATGTGGGAAAAGCAATAATGACAGTATGTGACCGAGAACTAAATGAAAAAGTATGTAGCACTTTAAAAGTAGTATTGTATTGTATTCTCAGGGTGAAGTAATTTGATGAATATTTGGATAATAAGAAAAACATTAAGTTGAAGTTTATATTACTTGTCTACATATTTACTTTTTTTCTGGAAATCAAACCCATTCAGATGTAAGTTTTAGTTCGTGTGCAGTACTATGTTCTTAAAGCACTTCACTTTCATTAATCAAAGAACGTAGCATTTCAATATTATATTTTTAAGATAAAATCTTTGAAGTAGTCTAGTAGCAACTATCATCTTTATTTTTTATAACAATATTGACAGATTTGAAGGATAATTTTATCAAAAATAAATATAGGAAATATTTAGATCAGTTGGAGAACTGGAGTATCATTATAAACTTTCCGTTCTGTGTCACCTTCCCGCTGTTATTTCAGATTCTAGGGAAGCAGTAATCTGTTTTTCTGCACTCAAGAGATGATGCTGATGATTTTGAATGTTGCATTTGCAAAGAGTTTTCTATTTACAATGTAACCTAATTCTTATTAATGGAATGCCATTGTGAAGACGGCTTCCCACCTGTGTGGTTCTTCATTGTACTAATGAGAATTATCATCCCACCCTTCTGCCTTTGCTTCCATCACTGGGAATAATGAACACACATAACAAAACCACAAATTACATTTGATGACATGATTAAATATGAAATAATTACTAGCTTTATAGTCACTCTGGCTCCAGTTACTGAATTTACTTTGAGAGAGATTTAGAACAATTTTAGATAGAAATCATTTGACAAGAAATTAGCAATGCTGATTTTCACACACCTGTGTTAGAATTAAAATTGAAAGTTAAAAATAAAAATGAAAGAAAATTGCTCCACATCTGGAGAAAGTTTCTGGGTTATCCCCTCATTTTAAATTTATTTTGGGTATTTTATTTATTGACTACTCTTAAGACATTTCACTTATTTCTCTATATAAAATTCATCTTTGTTAAGCAAAATTTGAAAATATTTTTTAGCTTTATTAAGATAGAACTTAAAATAAAGTTGCTTATATTTATGCTGTATTTTGATATGTTCACCTTGTGAATTGATTAATTCAAGCTAATTGACATATCTGTCACCTTGCATGCCTATAATTTTTATGATATGGGCATTTAATAACTACTGCCTTATTAAGTATATGCTACATTAACTATGGTCACCATGCTGTACAATACAAATCCAGGTTTATTCCTCCTGTCCAAATGAAACTGTGTCCATTACCCCCCACCCACACAACTTCTGGAAATCACCTTTATATTCCTTCTGTAATTTTGACTTTTTAATCTTCCATGTATATGTGAAATCATGGGTATTATTAACAACTCCATATCAGATATACGGTTTGCAAATATATTCACCCATTCTGTAGGTTGTCTATTCACTCTGCTGATTGTTTTCTTTGCTGTGTAAAAGATTTTAGTAAAATCTAATCCCATTTGTCCAGTTAAGCTTTTGTTGCCATCTTTATTGATACAATAATGGGGGTTTGTTCTTTGTTATGTTAATGTGGTTTAATCAGATTTATTGACTTATGTCCTTGCGTCCCAGGGATGAATCTTATTTGATCGCTGTTCATGATCCCCATAATCTGCCATGAATTTGGTTTACTGGAATTTGTAGAGAATTCTCACATATCAGGGATATTGGTCTGTAATTTTCTTTCTTGTAGTATACTTTTCTGACCAGATGATAGCAGAATGCTGGCTTTGTAAAATAAGTTTAGAAGAATTTATTCCTCTTCAATATTTTTGGAGGAATTTTAGAAAGATTGGGGGTAGTTCTTTAAAAGTTAGAATTCAGCAATGAAGTCATAAGGTTCTGGGATTTTTTTAAATAGGAGACTTTTTATTACTGATTCACTATTCTTACTATAAGTCTGTTAAGGCTATGTATTTCTTCATAATTGAGTTTTGGTAGGTTTATGTTAAGGAAATTATACATGTCTATAATGCAATGAATTTTTTTGGTGAATCATTGTTCATAGTAATATTCCTTAGTGTTTCTGTAGTACTGGTTGTAATGTACCATTTTTCATTTATGATTTTATTTATTTGAGACTTTCATGGCTTTTTCTTAGTTTTGCAAAAAGTATGTAAATTTTATTTTGTTAAATAACTCAGATCCATTTACCTTTTTATTGCTTTTCTAGATTATACTTTCTTTTTTTTCTTTTTTGATAATTGTTACTTTCCTCTCTCCACTAACTTTGGGCTTGGTTTGTTTCCCTTTTCTGTTTCCTTGAGTGGCAATGTTGTTTATCTGAGATCTTTCCTTTTCTGATGTAGAATTTTATTGGTGTAACACTCCCCCTTAGATCTTCTTTTGCTGCCACCCATAAATTGTGGTGTGTTGTATTTCTATTTTTGTTTGTTTGGAGATATTTAAAAAATTTTCTCTTTGATTTCTTCTTTCATTCATGGCTGGTTCAGTAATATATTGTTTAATTCACATATATTTGTGATTTTAAAAAAAATTACTCTTTTCATTGATTTCTAGTTTATTCCATTGTGGTAAGAAAAGATACTTGATATGATCACAATATTAAATTTGTTAAGACTTGGTTTTTGGTCTAACATATGCTCTAATGTAAAAGATACTTCTAACATCCTTAAGAGAATGGATATTGGTTGCTGTTGGCTGGAATGCTCTGTGTTGGGATATAAATCCATCATGAGTCTAGACACATGAGTATATGTCCAAGGAACTTAAAGGTCTCTTGTGAGAATAAACACAGTTGGGTCAATTTAGCTTAAAGTGTAGATCAGGTCCAATGTTTCTTTATTAATTTTCTGTCTTGATCAGATTTTCATTGCTGGAAGTGAGATATTGAAGTCCTCTGCTACTACTATATTGCTATTTATTCTTTCAGAAATAATAATATTTATTTTGTTGCTTTGGTGTATTATAGTGCTTTTATCTTTATGATGAATTAACTAATTTATCATTATGTAATATAATATTCTTCTTTATTTTTTTCTGGGTTGACTTAAAGTCTATTTTGTTCGACATAATTATAGATAACCCTGTTCTCTTTTTATTTTCCATTTATATGGAAAATTATTTTCCATCCCTTCACTTTCAGTTATGTCTGTCCTCAAAGCTAAAGTGAGTCTATTGTAGTGAGTATATAATTGGGTCTTGGTTTTTTTATTCATTGAACCACTCTGTCTTTTGTTTGGAGAATTTAATCCACTTATATTCAAAGTAATTGAATTATCATTTTGTTAAGTGGTTTTCTGTTTTGTTATTGTTGGTGTTGTTGAGGCAGACTCTTACTGTGTCACCCCCAGTAGAGTGCAGTGGCATCATAGTTCACAGCAACCTCCAACTCTTGGGCTCAAGCGATTCTCTTGCCTCAGCATCCCAAGTAGTTGGGATTACAGGCTCCTGCCAGAACACTCAGCTTTTTTTTTTGTTGTTGTTGTAGTTGTCACTGTCATTTAGCAGAGCGAAGCCAGGTTCAAACCCGCCAAGCCCCAGCGCATGTGGCCAGCACCCTACCCACTGAGCTATGGCTGCGGTGTCATTGTCTGGTTATTTTAGATTATTTGTTCTATTCTGCCTCTTTCGCTGCATTCCTTTATGAACTGATGACTTCCTGTAATGATATTCTTCAATTCCTTTCTCTTTATCTTCTTTTGTGGATATTCTAGGTTTGGACTTTGAGTATACCATAAGGCTTACATAAAGCATCTTATAATTATCAAAGTTTAAACTGACAAAAAACATAAAAACACATTGCATGCTTACTTCCTACATGTTATGCTTTTGTTATCTCAACACCATTTGGTGTATATTCCTTAATAAAGTATTATGGCCAGTATTATTTTTTAATAATTTTGGCTTTTAATCTGTATGCTGGAGATATAAAAGCAATTTATACACTGTTATTACATTATTCTGAAATTGACAATGTATTTACTTTTTCAATAAATTTTAAACTTTCTCATGTTCTTATGTTACAAATCAGTATTATTTTGTTTCACTTTTAATAATTCCCTTTAGAATTTCTCATTAGTGATAGTGAACTCCTTTACCTTCTGTTGGTCTAGAAAAGTGTTTATGTCTCCTACATTTTTGAAAGACATTCTTGCCACATAAAGTATTTTTGCTTAGAAGTTTGTTGTTATTTTTTATCACTTTGAATACACAGTCCCACTCTTCCTGGGCTCATAAATTTGTGCTGAGAAATATGTTGACAGTCCTATAAAAGTTCCTGGGTATATAATGATATCCTTTTCTATTGCTATTTTCAAGATTCTCTTGTTGTTTTAATTTTTGACAGTTGGTTATAAAATGTCTTGATGAAGACTTCTTTGTGTTTAATCTAAAGAGAGACCTTTAAGTTCCTTGGATATATACATATGTGCCTAGACTCATGATGGATTTATATCCCAATAAACTTATTAAAAGTTGAAAATATTGTATGCCAAAAATGCATTTATTACAGCTCACCTATTGAAAATTATAGCTTAGTCTAACTTATCAAATAAGCTCAGAATGTAAGCCTAGACCTGGACAAAATAATTTAACACAAATGTATTTAATAATAAAGTATTAAATATCTCATATGATTTTTTAAATACTGTACTAATAGTAAAAAAGTGAATGATGGTATGGGGACTCAAAGTATTGTTTCTACTGAATGTATATTGCTTTTGTAGCGTCATAAAATTTAAAAATTATAAGTCAAATGATTGTATATCTGTGTATATCTTTCCACACTGGGGAAATTTTCAGGCAATATTTTTTGAAGTAAGCTTTCTGTCCCTTTCACTCTTATCCTCCTGATAGTACCATAATACAAAAGATAGCCCTGTTGGTGTTGTTACATAAATCCCATCAGATTTTTTTCATTTATTTTCATTCTTTTTCCCTTTTTACTTTCTGCCAAGGTATTATCAGATAATTTGTATTTTACTTCATAAATTCTTTCTTTTGTTTGACCAATTCTGTTGCTCATTCCTATTACATTTTCTATTTCTTTCATTGTATGTTTTAGCTCCACAGTTTTGTGTTTTATGATCTCCCTGTTAAATTTCTAATTGTGTTTGTGTATACTTGTCTTTTTTTATAGAGTTATTTGTCTCTGTTCTGTGGTAGTTGATTGAGCTTTCTCAAAACAATTATTTTGAATTCATTGTCAGACTATTTATAGGACCTCATTTTGGGGCATTGTGTATTGAAAATTTACTGTGTTTCCTTGGTGTTGCTATATTTCTTCATTTTTTATATTTATTGTTGCCTTGCATTGAGGTCTGCACATTTGATCAAGCAGTCCCTTTTCAGACTCTATACTCTGGCTTCACCTATATGTGCGTATGAGAGCATTGGCTGTGTGTTTCAGTAATTGTAGCTCCAGGACAGGCAGTATGCTATAGTCTTTGAGTAACTGATGTCAGTAGGTTGGCATCAGTGGATGCCAAGGCTGCATGTATCCACAGTGGTGGCCATTTGGTTTTTGGTGATGAATGTGACCAGAGTCCTCCTTATGTCTTTTTATTTCCCTGGGAAAGCCATGACTGAGGTAGTTCCTTTTGGCACTGAGTCTGACTTGTAGAAATGTTCTTAATGGTGGCAGCACCATCATCTGATACGCAGCATCCTCAGTATGTTTATGGACCTGGGGTCTAGATTGTAGGCAGGCTTGGAGAGACCAGGGCCTTTGGATCCATGCTAGTAATTGCATCAGAGTCTTGGACATAGGCATCCCCTGCTGCCACAGTGGTAATAGTGTATCAGCCCTGGGTACTTGAGAACAGACAGGGAACTGGGTAACAGAGCATGGAAGCATGCCAAGCTATAACAGCTCTGTGGTTCAGGTTTGGATGTTCTTACTAGGGTGGTAGCTCTGTTAATCCAGGTGCAGGTGCTCATGGATATACTGAAGAGAAAATTCCTGGATCATGTACATATGCAGAGCTACCACTGCTCTGAGGTTAAGGTTGCTGCTCTGCCTGCTATTTGGGGTCATAGAAGGAGGGCCACAGAGTGAGGCATTGTGCAGAGCCACATAGGCAGCAACATTGGCTTTAAAGTCTGGGGCAGTTGCTAGTTTGCTGTGGGAGTGGCTCAAGAGTGTCACACATGGACACTCATGAAACAGTGGACCTCATGTCTGGGATGTGGATGAGTGCAAAGAAACAATGACTCCAGGGCCAAGGGTCCTGAGCCTGCTGCAGATGTGCACTGGTGTCTGAGGTGGAGGCTGTGGAGCTGGCATATAGAATGTGGACATGCCCAAGCATGCAGTGTCTCCAGGGTGCCTGGGGTTGGCAAGATTTCTGTACCAGTGGCTCACTTTCCCAAGTGGAAGGCATTCCCAGAGGTGGCAGAGGAGATGGGGTCTGTAGCACAGGCTTGTGTGAAGTGATTGAGGTTCCATGGCCTGGGGTGAGGTTAGCCAGAAGCAGTGGGGCTCTAGTCTTTGAGGTAAGGTTATGGACAGTACATGCAATGCTGCTGCAGAGCTGGGCTCTGTAATGTGGGAACACATGGAGTAGTTGGAGCATGTGTGGGGATAGGAAGGTTGGTGAGCCCCATTCCAGAATAGGTTCTTATAAATACATATATATTAATATATGGTTCTTTGTATTCTATTCTCTCAATTAATGGTTTTGCTTTACATACACACAGATATCAGTAATTGTAATAGACATAGAAACTTTAATCTGGATTGGCTGCTAACTCTAATAATATGACTATGAAACAGAATTATGAAATGAATGGGTGAGAATCAGAATTTTGTAATGGTTGAGTAGAGAAGGAAGATCTACTCATCTCATATCCGTGCGTACACATAAGTGTGTTATAGACAGTACTGGATTCAAATGTATACTCTACCACACAGTAGCTATGTTCAACACAAGTTAATTACTGGTGAACTAAAGATAATAAAAATAAACATGCAATATTAGGTGGTCAAATTATAAAATTTAAGATTTGTACTTTCGTAGCTGATATCTAGTAGGTGCTCAACATATTCATTTCCATTCTACCTAAGCACGGTTCCAGCCCACCTTTGCTTAAAAGATTTATCTGGTCACCATATTCCTCAATGATTGCTGTACTTCATTGCTCATGCATTCTGCGACGTCTTTTAGAAGATGCTTTCTGGCATTTCCAAGGTACATTTCGATAAACACAATGCATTCTTCAAATGGGATTATGAGAAATTTAAGAAATTGTTGAAAGCAGATCGAATCCTTATAACTTTCAATACACCAACCACTCATCCATGAGTTTAACATGTAGGAATTAACTAATAAGATTTTTTATTTGCAGTACTGAGTAGACAAAAGGAACCATCAAATTACACGATTTAAAAATTAATAGAAATCATAGAAATCATCTAGATTAGATGCTCTCAGTTTTTGTAGAGGGTGAAATATGTTAAGCTTGCAATCCATATGGTCCCACCTCAACTATTCAACTCAACCTCTGTAGCATGAAAGCAGCCATAGATTATTTATAAAGCAATGAACTAGGCTGTATTACATTACAATGTTATTTATAAACATAGGCAATGGTCCATACTTTGATAATCTATAATTATTAGATTCATTTGATACAAAGAGAAATAAACTTAAAAAAATATTTTTCATAAGGAGAATTAGTCAAAAATGGCAGAATGAGGTCTTGAATATTTTTAGCAGCTGTCTAGCTCTCTTTCCACGAACCCAAAAGTCAAACTAGTAGATTAAATGTATAATAGTATTTAATATGTACATAGCACAGAATTCAACTAAATGTAACACATTAATATTTTTGTGTCTCTGAAGATTGCTTATAACTATGTAGGACAAGAAATAAATTCAGACTTTTCCTTAATTGCCATCTCAAATGAATTAGAAATATTGTGTAAGTTTATTTATTCATCATTTCCATTTTTTACCATAATTACGTGAAAAATAACAGATCCATTATAAGTTTATTCTAATGAATTGCAACCTCTTTAAGAGTATAAAATAAGTTTGAGATACAAAGATGGAAAGACAGAAAGTAACACATTGGGTTTTCTATGTCCCTGTAGAATGGGGAAAGACACAGGTGCCCAATTTCACTGAGCCTATGAATAAGTAGAATCCATAAAAAATGAGGCTATTTGCATTTATAGGAAATAAATAGTCTATTCATATTGAAATAGATTCATGACTATGATTTCTGTGCCAGCATTAGAACTCTTATTCTAAAATGATTTAAGTAACCTCATACTGCAAAAGGAATGATTTATTGTTGTGGTGTTGTATTAACTCAGTTGTTATATTGAAGATTTAAAATTTTATTTGGATCACACTTTAAAATACATTTTATGGGGTGGCACCTGTGACTCAAAAGGGTAGGACACCGGTCCCATATGCTGGACATGGTGGGTTCAAACCCAGCCCGGCCAAAAATGGCAAATAAATAAACAAATAAAATAAAATAAAATAAATTTTATGGTATACAAGATTTATTTTTTCCTGTATCTCATATAAAGATGTTCTTAATAGCTTCTTATGAAAGTGTTCTGACTACATTGGAGCATAGACAGATTTTATAGGTATTTAAAATTGTGTCTTATTTCAAGGTAACTATGATTATTATTTTATCAATATATTCTTTTTTTTTTTTTGAGACGGAGCCTCAAGCTATCCCCCTGGGTAGAGTGCCATGGCATCACAGCTCATAGCAACCTCCAACTCCTGGGCTCAAGCGAGTCTCCTGCCTCCGCCTCCCAAGTAGCTGGGACTACAGGTGCCCCCCACAACGCCTGGCCATTTTTTGGTTGCAGCCATTGTTGTTGTTTGGTGGGCCTGGGCTGGGGATTCGAACCCACCACCTTTAGGTGTATGTGGCTGGTGCCTTAGCGGCTTGAGCCACAGGCGCCGAGCCATCT
>CAUYQV010162914.1:0-19922 GCA_963574575.1 Galagoides demidoff | reverse complement strand
CAGCCCTATTATGAAATTAATTTACAGCTTTCATATGAAATCTATAACCTAATAACAGCCTAAGAATACAGAGAGCGGGGAGGGAGAGAGATGGGGGAAATGGGTGGAGGGAGGGTGATTGGAGGGATCACTTCTTTGGTTTATCTTACAAAGGTACAAGTGAATCTTTCTAAGAGTAGAATATGAACATCTTAACACAATAACTAAGAAAATGACATGAAAGCTATGTTAACTAGTTTGATGAAAATATTTCAAATTGTATGTGAAAACACCACACTGTACCCCAGAATTGCATTAATGTGTACATAGTTATCATTTAATAAAAAAAAAAAAACACTCCTGTTTCTATTTTTTAAATAAGTTCTCTCTCTCCTCAGGGAAAATCTCATTCCATGACTAGATTTTCCTCCTGAATAAAAGAAAATGTGTTTAGTTCATGGACAATCTTGTAGTTCCTTTATAGACAGCCAAATATGAAAATAGCATGAATTTCTAGAATCATAAAAATAGAAATTTTGTTGTTAATGAATGAAAAACTTTTTTGTACTTTTTTGTTTGTTTTGCTTCAGCATGTATTTTTTTGTGTTACTAGGCATCATAAAGATATAGATGGAAAAATTAAAGTGTTTTTATGTGTTTTTTCTAAGATAGTGTGAAGTTGGTGTGTTGTTTTCTAAGACAAAATGTTAATACAGAAAATGATTGAATCAAGATATACATGCATATTCTTTAGGGATAATTTTAGTAAAGATTAAAGAACAACATGTCATTTTGTCTTTGTTTTCCTTTTCATTGCTTTTTCATAAATTTGTTTTATAATTTTAAAAAAGTCATGTAAACTTTTGTAAACTTTTTAACTATCATAAATTAATGACAAGTTTTCTTTAATAATCTTTCCCTAGTTCTGTCTCTTTAATCCCTACATCTACTGGTCTTCAACATAAGTATATGGAGGGAGAGAGGAAAGTAGAACTAAACTATTCAAATTATCCTTAAACTCTGTGTTTAAAAATACATAGGAAGCCAGGCATGGTGGCTCACACCTGTAATCCCAGCACTCTAAGGAGGCTGAGGTGAATAGATTGCCTGAACTCATGAGTTCAAGACCATCCTAAGCAAAAGCGAGATCTCCATCTATAAAAAATAGCAGGGTGTGTTGTGGGTGCCTGTAGTCCCAGCTACTTTGGAGGCTGAGGCAAGAAAAAAAGCTTAATCCCAAGAGTTTGAGGTTGCTGTGAGCTGTGATGACACAGCACTCTACCAAGGGTGACAAAGTGAGACTCTGTCTCAAAAGAGAGAGAGACCATATTTCTAAAAAAAAAAATAGCCAGGCATTGTGGCAGGCGCCTGTTGTCCCGCTAATTGGGAGGTTGAGGCAGGAGGATTGCTTAAACCCAAGAGTTCGAGACACCACAGTGCTCTTACTGAGGATGATCAAGTGAGACTCTTATGCCCAACAAATAAATAAATAAACAAACACACAGGAATAAATTCAACAAAAAAGTACAGAAGAAAACTATGTTTCATTAAATGACCTAAAACAAGGTCTTAAAAGTAAAGAATTATGTTATGTTCCTAGCTAAAAAGATTGTAAAAATGTCAGTTCTTCCCAAAGTAGTAGATCATTTCCTTATAATACCAGCCATAATTTCAATGCACTTGAGAGAGTTCTGGTAGGTGAGTTGGGAAAATAACCTAAGTAAAGTGATTTTACATTGAATGAACTCTGACAATTAAGTACACAAACTCATCTTCGAAAAAGTGCTACATACCTCTGAATATCACTATTGTCAACTTTGAAGTACTCTCCTAGGGAAGCTATGCACTGAAGCCATCATCTAGTCCACCCTTTGAAGCAGTTTTGGGACTCTTTTTCTGGAATAGCTATCAGAACTGTTGTCATACTACCCTTGATGTCCTGAATGTCATCAAACATCTTCTTTTCAGTATTTTATCTTCAGGTAAAGAAAAAAGTTACTGGAGGCCAAATCAGCTGGATAAGGATGGTGTAATAGTACACTTATTTGTTTATTGTCTTAAAATTCTCAGAGATAATACCGTGTGAGCTGGTGCATTGTCATAATGCAAGAGCCATGAGTTGTTGGCCAAGATTTTCTTAACTGGAAGAGAAGAAGAGACTTCATTTCTCCTTAAAAAAAACAAGAAAAATTAGTCAGGCATTTTGGCAAGTATATCTATTCCCAGCTACTCAGGAGGCCAAGGTGGGAGGATCACTTGAACCCGAGAGTTTGAGGTTGCTATGAGCTAGGCTGATGCCGCACTCTAAGCCTGGGAAACAGAGTGGGACTCTGTCTCAAAATTAAAAAAAAAAAAAAAAAAGATTTTCCTATTTCTCTATGGATGTTTACTTGGTCTGCTATGCTTCTCACAGCCTACAATTTTGATGCACAATTTTACAATTTTTTGCTATGTTTTTGTGACTTCTTATAATTGGTTTCCCTGACCTGACAATTTCTGTCCCCTCAGAAGAACATTTAATCCATTTGTACATTGCTTTTTTCTCATGGCATTATCTCCATAAACTAGAACTGACATGTCCCTGATTTTACTTCCACTCTTGCCAAGTTGAACAAGAAAATTTATGAGCATTTGTTTGTTACTCTAATTCAAATTCCAACATTCTTACAGACAGTACACAAAAACATGTAACAATAGTAATGAATGCCATATGACAATGGGAACACAACTGAGGCATTGATATACCAAGGTTATGTAACCTTACTGACTTTTTTGTACATTGCTGCCAACATAGGGAATGGTGGCAAGTTTCTGAACTTAATTGTCAGACCTCATATATAAAATTTTAAGCTTATGTTGAAAGGGCAGTGTAGTATAGTATTTAAGAGTACTGACTCAAAGACTACCTGAGGTTTATATATTGGCTTTATCTACTACCAGTTCAGTGTGTCTCTCTGGCTCATGTTCACCATCTATAAAGTAAGGATATTTGTTTCTATCTCTTGGGATTATTTTGTAGATAAAATAGGTCATTATATATACAATATTACAATAATGCCTTATACTTAGAAAATGTTTTAATAAATTATTTGCTGTTAACAGTATAAAAATTAGAAAAAGACTAGATAAGGGAAACTTGTTTAAATATTTACATTAGTTGAGTTATGTTACATATTAAGTTATAACAAATCACATTACAAATCTACTTTAATCAAAACAGGCATTGCCATAAAAATAGATCAGTGAAACTAAAGCATCCAGAACTAGATCTAAGTATATATTCATCTGAGAGCCTTAAAAATGTTTTTAAAATGACATCTAAATTCAACAGGAAATCTGGTTTCACACTGATGGAGGTATAACCGGCTATTTGTCTGGTGGGAATAAACAGTCCCACCTACTGTCAGTAGAGATAAATGCCAAACAGGTTAAATATATAAAAATGAGAGAGAAGAAAAAGCAAAAGGAGGAAAGAGCAAACGAGTAACCAAGAGCAGAAGAGTGCAAGAAAGAAAAAGAAATTAGAAGAAAATGAATACATTTCTTTAATGTCCAGGACAGAGAGATCTTTGAAGGCAATACAAGAAACCTAGAAGCCATAAAACAAAAGGAGACATGTTACTATGTAAAATATTACAAAAGATACTTTAAATGACACTGAGAGAAAACATTCATCATTTAAAGGACAAAGGGACACTACCCCTAACATATAAGAGTTCTCATATGTAGATTAGAAAATTGAATAACAGTAGAAAAAAAAGCAAAGAATTACCATGGAAAAAATCTTAGAAATAAAATGTGTTTCGCTTCACCAATTGGCATATACAAAGGTGCAAAATTACAGTGAAATACCATTTTTCAACCATAAACTAGAAAACATTGAAGGGGTTGTAATATCTGTTACTAGCAGAGATATGAGATTATAAATTTTAATAAGTAGTCTTATGATTTGTCAGTATCAAAGTTTGCCTTTTCACCCATTATGTTCTCTCTTGGAAATTTTTTCTATAGAAACATTTACTATAAATATAGAGTGTGTGTATGTATGTGTGTGATGTTTTTGAAAATTTAGGACTAACTAAAATGGCCATAAGAGACGGTTGACTAAATTATGATACCTAAGTTATATAATAATATATTATTTAATTATTCACATGTGCATGTATTCTCTTGAAAGATACTAAAAATACATTGTAAATTAAATATATGTATATGACTTGGTTTTTGTTAAAACAGAAAAACTCTGGTAGATGAGCTTTGAAATGATGTAGGAGATACAGTAAAATTTTAGCATTGCATAACTCAGAAGAATGGCATTGTAAGAGCCTGGAGTTTATCCTTTTTTTTTTTTTTCCACATTGTATACTTTTCTCTTATTTAACTTACAGTAAGCACATATTCTAAAGAAAAAGATAAATACCAAAGTATAGAGTTTAACCTCAGTCTTAATCAGTAATAGAATGTTTTCATTTTTTATAATATGTTCATTTTTAGTACATGGTTATTGTAAAACTGTCCACTCACCCTCATGTATTTTGTTTCACTTTAGCAATGTCTGACCGTCAAGAGAGTGCTCTTATAGAGCTAATGGTTTGTACAATTCGTCAAGCTGCTGAGGCACACCCTCCAGTGGGAAGGGGTACCGGCAAGAGAGTAAGTTACACAGTGAGAAATATACAAAAAGGCTTTGAATGTAATTATTTTAATATTTGGATATTTTATTGGTATTTTCATCCCTAAAAACATGTTTTTTAAATAAATGGTGCATACTATGGTGCTTCATCTTTATATCCTATCTACTATACCCAGGATTTAGAACTAGATTCTTTTCTTCATGTTCTGTAGCATCTATACTAACCTACAGTACTTATATAGTATTTTAAGAATATTTATATTCATATTTATTAAAAGTATATGAAGATTTTTGTAGGCAAATTTCCTAATTGGCAAGCTCTTGTATTTAGCAGCTATATAATCTTCAGATAGGTAACTTTATTTTTCTGTGTCTCATCGCTTCTTTATCTATAACATGGAACTAATAATATACAGGGTGTCCCACTGGTCACTATACACAGGAAAAATTAACAAGCTCATATTATATATTATACCATAGAATCTCTACAAGTTGAACACCGAGGTGACTATAACAAACTGACCAACAAATGGAATGGTCAGCATAAGGAACTAGGTTCACTGCATTGTTATATACATGTGATGCATGTCTGTTCTATGAAAATTAGGTCAACTTAAGGAAGTGGTCAACTATGGAGGTTCTAGTGTATTTTATGTTTTTAATTTTTTTTATATTTATATATTAACATGTATAGAAATATTTTTTAAAAGTTTGTGATGACGGCTCAGCGCCCATAGCACAGTGGTTAGGGTGCCAGCCACATACACCTGGCTTGGTGGGCTCAAACCTGGCCTGGGCCTGCTAGACAACAGTGACAGCTACAACAAAAAAATAGCTGGGCATTGTGGTAGGTGCCTGTTGTCCCAGCTACTCAGGAGGCTGAGGCAAGAGAATCACTTAAGCCCAAGAGTTTGAGGTTGCCGTGAGCTGTGACACTATGGCACTCTACTGAGGGTAACATAGTGAGACTCTGTCCCAAAAAGAAAAAAAAAGGTTTGTGATGAATATATTGTAAATAAAAGTATGTTCAGCAATTTCCTGTTTTCCCTTTGTATATGTACAGTGACCTTTGAAACACCCTATAGATATTATTTGTATTAAAGAATGAGTTAAGATAATCATAGATGGACAGACTACTGCTTCTTTGGATATGAAATGTTAGGCAGATTTTTCCTGCAATAAAATAATTATAAAGCTGGAAAATGTTGTCAGAAATATCCACATCAGGGCTCTGGAAATTCACCAGAGATAAAAAAAAAATTGAGAAGTATCCTTTCCTGAAAAATAGTTAAAGCTTCAGGTAAAAGGAGTCTGCAGCCTTCTTCCCTGGGTTTGCATCTATACAAATTCTTTCCCCTAGGCTTTAAGCTCATATGTCCAACTGCCTGGTAGACATCTCCAGAATATCATTTGCATATCTCAAAAATCATCGTCACTAAAACTGAACTTTTGCTGACTGCATTTGTTTCCGTTTCTTATCTTGATAATGTCTGCCACAATCCATCTAATGGGGGACTGCCTAGAAATTTAGGAGTAATCATAAACAGCCTCTATCTTCATTACTCCCTAAATTCTATCCTTTCTACTACTTTTATTTATCCTACATGTGTAGGATGCTAACACTTTCTTTCCAGGCCATCATTCTAGATTATTCCTATGGCTTCTTTGTTAAAATGTAAGAAAATACAGAGTAAATACTCAGAAAATGAACATTAAAGTCAGACAGTCCTAGGTTTGATCTTTACTCTGTCACTTAGGATCTGAGTGCTCTGAATGCCAGTTTCCTTATCTGTGGATCAGAAATTTAGGAATGGCTTAGCTTTAGTTTTGGCTTAGAGTCTTTTATAGACAAGATGTTAGCCAGGGTTTTAGCATCTGAAAGCTTAACTAGAAATGCAGAATTCACTTTCACAATGGTTCATTCATGTGGCTGGCAAGTGAGTACTGACTGTTAGTAGATCTTGGAGCTTTACCACATTGACCTCTCCATAGGACTGTTTGAGTGTTCTCACTACATGGCTGCTCATCTCCCCCGAAGTGAGAGAGAGAGAGTAAGCCAGACACTGAGAAGTCTTTTATAACCTAACTGCAGAAATCACACAATATCGTTTTTAAAGTATCCTCTGGTTACACAAGTCAGCCTTATTCTACAAGGTCATGAATACCAGGAAGTGAGGATGATGGTGTCCGGATTCCACACTGCCCTAGCATTGAAATTGGCCATTTCTCCAGTGAACCATGGTTCCATTTAATATTTTCTAAGTAGGTAAAATACATAGTTAAATGTCAAAACCATGTAAAAAAAAATGCATTCAGAGAAATCTTTCTTATGTAAAGGCATTTATAGATGAGTATTTGCAGTTCCAATTCTACCTACACCTCCCCTTTCAATCTTTTGCCAAAGATAATCTGCTTCTAATGAAGGTCTTGAGAAGCTTCCACTCATGGCAGAAGATGAAAGGGTACCAGCATGTGCAGATCACATGGCAAGAGAAGAGAAGGTGCCAGGCTCTTTTCAACAGCAAGTTCTCATAGAAACTACCAAGCCATTCATGAGGGTCCTCCATGACCCAGACGCCTCCCACCAGGTCCCACCTCTAACATTAAAAATCACAGTTCAGCATTGAAACTTAGTGGGGCCAAACAAACCATATCCAAAACATAGGCATGTACATCATATAGTGCTCTGTATCATTGTATCCTGACAATCACTCCATATCTTTATTTGGAAATGTTCATTTTCTTCTGGCTGTGTAGTAGCAGTAGGTAGATTATACTGATGAAAGTCACCTATTCGGTCTGTTGCCAGTATTTTGCTACTAGAAATAATGTGTAGTAGGCTAGGCACCGCGGCTCACAGATGCAGTCCTAACACTTTGGGAGGCCAAGGCAGGTGGATTGCTTGAGCTCAGGTGTTCAAGTCCAGGCCTAAATAAGAGTAATACCCCATCTTCACTAAAAATAGGAAAACCAGCCAGGTGTTGTGGCAGGCGCCTATAGTCCCAGCTGCTCAGGAGGCCGAGGCAAGCGGATCACTTGAGCCTAAGAGTTTGAGGTTGCTATGAGTTTATGATGCTAAGGCACTCTACCCAGGATGTGATAAGAGTGAGACTCTTGTCTCAAAGAAAAAAAAAAACAACTAATATATAGTGAATAATCTTGTACATATATCATTTCATACTTGTACCAGGGGTGCTGGTGGGATAGATTCTCAGAAGTGGGATTTCTAGGTCAAAGGAAAAACATGTACACAATTTTGTTAGATATTGGCAAAGTCCTTCTTCATAGGTGTTGTGCTAGTGTTTGCTATCCTCTAAGATGTGTTGTGAGGACTAGATGAGTTCATGTATGTGGAGGGCCTGACAGACTAGTCATTTAATCAAAAATAGCTATTTCCCTAAAATCATTTTCTTTAGACCTTTCATAATCAGATGAATTTCAAGACTTCTCAACATCCTCAATACATTCCTAGACATATATTGTACTTTATATTTGGTTCCTTTAAGTTGCTTTATGCAGAATTAAAAAATAGTAATTCATGAATCATTCCAAAAAGTGATTATTTTGTATGTTTAAGAGATCGAACAATAATCAGAAGGTACTGTTACTTCTTGCTCTTATTCTTAAAACATTGGAACTATGTTTATTTATTTATTTATTTATTTGAGACAGAGTCTTACTGTGTCATCCTTGGTAGAGTGCTGTGGTGTCACTGCTCATAGCAACCTTAGACTCTTGGGCTTAAGAGATTCTCTTGCCTCAGCCTCCCAAGTAGCTGGGACTACAGGCACCTGCCATAGCACCCAGCTATGTTTTGGTTGCAGTTCTCGTTGTTTAGCTGGCCTAGGCTGGGCTCGAACCCGCCAGCCTCATTGTATGTGGCCAGCACCCTATTCACTGAGCTATGGTCACCACCCGGACGTTTATAAAACAGCAATTTATATTGGAATGTTTCTGTTCTGTAAAGCTATTCAAGGTTATAAGGATAAATCTTTTCAGGATAATAATAAGATGCAAAATACTTAAGGGAAATGATTATCTTAAATTGGACTTAAATTTTAATATTTTAATTTTATTTATTTATGTTTTATTTATTTATTCATTTATTTTTGTGAGACAGAGTCTCAAGCTGTCACCCTGGGTAGAGTGCTCACAGTAACCTTCAGTCGCTTAGGCTCAAGCGATTCTCCCTCCTCTGCCTCCCAAATAACTGGGACTACAGGCACCTGCCACAACGCCTGGCTATTTTTTGGTTGCAACCATCATTGTTATTTGGCAGGCCAGGCTGGATTCAAACCCCCAACTCAGGGTGTATGTGGCTGGTGCCTTAGCCACTTGAACCACCTAATATTTTAATTTTAAACCCATCTATGGTTTAACAATTTGGATACAGACTTAAATGAAAAGCATTATTAGCTCTAATTTGTTTTATAAACCCAGTCTATACATTTCTTCCCATGTATGAGTTTAGTTAGAAGGAAACTCAATCTAGACATATTTTTAGTATATGCTTTTAAAATAAGTGAAAATTTATTCCCTTCCAGTGGTATTTAAAAAGCATTACTTACAAAGTGTATATGGAAAAGTTAAAAAGTTTGCTGTGAGCAGTGGCTCACACCTGTAATCCCAGCACTTTGGCAGGCCAATGCAAGAGAATCACTTGAGCTCAGAAGTTCAAGACCAGCCTAAGCAAAAGCAAGACCCTATGTCCACTAAAAATAGAAAAAGTTAGCGAGGTGCCAGAGTGGTGCCTGTATTCCCACCTACTTGGGACAGTGAGGCAGAAGGATGGGTAGAGCCCAGAAGTTTGAGGTTGCTGAGAGCTGTGATGCCACTGGACACTACTCAGGGGCGAGCGACAGAGTCTTCTGTAAACAAATAAATGATTATCAATGTATTTAACATAGACAAGATCACTGTTAACACATTGAGATTATAAAACCCTAAAAAATTATGATTGATTCCAATTGTTTATAATAGTAATTATGGTTTCATAGAAATGTTTATATTTTCATTTAATCTAAACAAGTAGAAATTTGCCTAAATTTTAGCTATTTCAAATTTTAGCTAATTTCATAAGCAATGCATGTTATATATAAATTTGCATAGGCCTAGATGTATTTATTTCATCAGTTAGTTTAAACTACTCGTAAAATTTTCTATTATCTGCTTCATGATTCTGTGTTATATTTTAAATTTATGAATTAGCACCACACTCTTATTCTTTTCCTATTTTATTTCTAGGTGCTAACTGCCAAAGAAAGGAAAACTCAAATTGATGATAGAAACAAATTGACTGAACATTTTATTATCACACTTCCTATGTTACTGTCAAAGGTACAGTTTCATTTATAGTTTAGTTAAAATATGTTACTCAATTTACTATCACTGTACTGTTAAAACACTTACTGCTTTTTTTCTTTGCTGCTTCCTCTAGTATTCTGCAGATGCAGAGAAGGTAGCAAACTTGCTACAAATCCCACAGTATTTTGATTTAGAAATCTACAGCACAGGTAGAATGGAAAAGGTAAGCTGCTATGAAATTTAAATTCTGCTAGCATAATTTATTAACTGGATCATTTTATTTTCATGTACTTATATGTTGTTTGACAGATACTAATTTGTATTTTTCATCATTAATCTAAATATTACAGTTTTCTTTTTTTCTTCCTCAGCATCTGGATGCTTTGTTAAAACAGATTAAGTTTGTTGTGGAGAAACATGTAGAATCAGATGTTCTAGAAGCCTGCAGTAAAACCTATAGCATCTTATGCAGTGAAGAATATACCATCCAGAACAGAGTTGACATAGCTCGAAGCCAGCTGATTGATGAGTTTGTAGATCGATTCAATCATTCTGTGGAAGACCTATTGCAAGAGGTCTGTTCTAAAGTTAATGTGTACTTTTGGCTAATAATGGTTTTGACTAATAATTATTCAAGAAAGCTGAGTGTATAAATCATTTTCATTTTAAATAAAACCTAGTAAAATTCTCTAGCCCTTTCCAAACTTAGGAACCTTATTGCAACAGTTTATTCTATAAAGATTAACTTTGAATTTACTTTATTCTTAAAATATTTTTCATGAAAGCTAAATTTTTTTCCTTTTTAAGAAAAATATTGGCCAAGTGTGCTGGCTCATGCCTATAATCCTAGCACTCTGGGATTGAACTTCTGCTTAAGCTCAGGAGTTCAAGACCAGCCTGAGCAAGAGTGAGACCGTATCTCTGCTAAATATAGAAGCTGTAGTCCCAGCTACTCAAGAGGCTGAGGCCAGAGGATCACTTGAGCCCAAGGGTTATAGGTTGCTTTGATGAGCTGTAACGCCATGGCACTCTATTCAGGGCAATGAAGTGAAACAGTCTCAAAAAAAAAAAGAAAGAAAGAAAAGAAAGGAGGCACACCAAAGCTGGTGGGTTGGAGCTCAGCCCGGGCCAGCTAAACAACAATGACAACTGCAGCAAAAAAAATAAATAGCCAGGTGTTGTGGTGGGCCCCTGTAGTCCCAGCTACTTAGGAGGCTGAGGCAAGAGAATCTCTTAAGCCCAAAAGTTTGAGGTTGCTGTGAGCTGTGATATCACAGCACTCTACCCAGGGCAGCTGCTTGAGACTCTGCCTCAAAAAAAGGAGGGGGGGGAAGAAGGAAAGGAAAGTATTTTTAAAATATGATATTTCTGAACTCACAATTTGCTATTCCTGAAACCTAATTTGCACTCTCATATTACTGAAGTGTTAGTATGTACTGATGAATAGAGCGTGCAAATTAAGTGTGCCCAACCATCCTCAATTGGTAATTTTTCTAATTATTTCTCTTTCCAGTCTTATGAGACAATCTGGAATCTACATAGTTCTCTGTGCTCTGAGAGCCAGCCCCTTGGGTTTTTTTTTTTCCAGTTTTTGGCCGGCACTAGGTTTGAACCCTCCACCTCCAGCATATGGGGCTGGTGCCCTACTCCTTTGAGCCACAGGCGCTGCCCCTGGGTTTTCTTTTTAATCTATGTAACTGATTTTTATTATTAACTCTTCATTTTTTCAACCATTATTTATGACTTTTCATTATGATTTTCAGGCTACAAAGGTAATTGACAGTAAAATATTAGAAATAATTGACAGTCTTTCAAATGTATACTTTTTCACTCAGCAATTTTAATTTCAAGGAATTTATCCTACTGTTATTAATCAGAAAAGTATACAATGTCATTATTAATCATTAACATTTAACATTATTTAAAATGCAAAAATTGGTGTTGGGATTGTGGGTATTTTGGGGGTTGGTTATTTGATTTTATTTATCAGTAGTGGATATATACTATTTATATAATTATAAAGAATTTTTTTATAGGCAACAGAAATATACTTTAAAGTCAATTTGAGGTGAGTAAAGTTGTGGTAATGAGGATTTTTTTTTTAATTTATAGGGAGAAGAAGCTGATGATGATGATATTTACAATGTTCTTTCTACATTAAAGCGGTTAACTTCTTTTCACAAGTATGTCATTTTATATAAACTAGATGTAGTGAGCTGGGTACAGTGGCATATGTATAATTTCAGTTACTGAGGAGACTGAGGCGGGAGGTTTTCTCAGGGCCACAGTCTATGGTGCTACCTATGAAAAGCCACTTTACTCTGGCTGGGACAATATAGCAAGATCCTACTATCTCAGAAATAAGAAGATAGAATAGATTTAGTGAATAGCACACACTAATCTACAGCACAGAATGATTATATTTGTAATGTTTGACATACCTATAACAATGGGAAATTCTAGAGAGATACCAAATATGTTTTTTCTTTATTTACATTTTCTCTAGATGAGTGATTCTCAACCTTCATAATGCCATGACCCTTTAATACAGTTCCTCATAAACTCCCAGCCCCCAACCATAAAATTATTTTTGGTGAACCCCCAATCAGCCATAAGATTATTTTTGAAGTAGCAACGAAAATAATTTTACTGTTGGGGGTCACCACAAAATCAGGAATTGTATTAAAGGGTCGCAGCATTAGGAGGGTTCATAACCACTGCTCTAGATAAACTTTTTTTTTTTTTTTGCAGTTTTTGTCCAGAGCTGGGTTAGAACCCACCACCTCTGGCATATGGGGCTGGCACCCTATTCCTTTGAGCCACAGGCGCCACCCTAGATGAACTTTTTATCATTTAATTGCTTAAGGTGTAAGATTTATCAGTGTAATAAAGACTTACCATTTAATGTAATATATATACATTATAAAAGTTTCTCAGTTAGCATTATTTAACAAATTAGGGCCAGATGTATGGCCCACACCTGCAATCCCAACATTTTGGCAGGCCAGGGCTGATGGATTGCTTGGGACAAAGAGCAGGAGCAACCTAGCAAAACTCCCATCTCTACAAAAAATAGAAAAATTGACCAGAATTGGTAGTATCACTTTTACTGTCCCCACTACTTGGGAGGCTATGGTAGGAGCATTGCTTGAGTCTAAGAATGTGAAGATACAGTGAGTTATGGGGGCACTTACTGTACTCTAACCTGAGCAACAGATCAAGACCCTGTCTTTGAAAAAAACAGATGAGCTTATTTTATAAGCTAGAGTTTTATAGGTATAAATTTCAATCGGTAGCCATTATAAATCTTGCTAAATAAGAAATAACATGGAGGGTAGCTGGAAATACTGGTCAAAAAATGCAAAACCTTAGATAGGAAGAATAAGCTTGAGAGATGTATTGACATCATGGTGACTATCATTAATAATGATGTATTATATTTTTGAGAAATACTTAGAGGGCATATTTTAAGCATTCTCACCACAAAACATAAATATGTAAGGTAATACATATATTGCTTAGTTCAATTTAGTCATCGTACAATGTATATATATTTTAGAACATGTATACAATATATGTGATTTTTATCTGTCCATATAAAGAGATGATAAAAAGAAATAGGATTATGAGGCAAGTCATTGTTATTCTTGTGAGTTTTTTCCTGAATTGTTTGGTTGGTTATTGTGATTTTACTATGTTGATAGAACAGTTGAATTTAATAAGGAAAAAAGATTCAGATCAATGAAATAGGTTTTCAAATTGTATAATAATTTACATGTCCCTTGTAATGAAATATACCTTTCTTCTTCATGAATAAAGGAAAACAGAGAACTTTGTTGTCCAAAGAAAAGTTCAGATGTATCTCTTACATTAATGAATACTTCAGAATTTGTAAAAATCTAATATATAAGTAAATTTTTTGATAGGTCATGGAGAACTAAGTTCTTATTTAAAATAAAAATACTGTACTTTGTTGTTTAAAAATAAAAGTTGCTAGCCAGTATCAAAAGAACAATGTTTAGTAGTAGACTTCATGAAAATTTAAAATGTCACCTTTATCACATTCAGAAGTGGTGGAAATTTTGACTTTAAATGTGTGGAGTTTTATTATTGTCGATTTCTTTAATGAGTTCCTAGTATTAGCTCCTACTTTTTTTCTGTTCTCTTCTGTCTCTCTTACTTGTTTCTCCTTTCTAATCACCTTTTTTTTTTTCTAAGTTTGAGCATTTAAACCTTTCCTTTATGGATCTTTTTCAATTCTACAAGAAAATGAATTGATTTTATTCTTCCACTCACTAAAACTGAGTGGAAGTTTAAATTTCCTTCCACTCTAAAATAAAGTTAATGCATTTTTGTTTATTTTAGTGCTCATGATCTCACAAAATGGGATCTATTTGGTAATTGCTACAGATTACTGAAGACTGGAATTGAACATGGAGCAATGCCAGAACAGGTAGGAGTTTACTAATATTTCTTCTGCGACATTGTAGAAAACTAAGCTTTTCTGAAATTACATGATTATCAAAATCCTTTTATAGTGTGTTCGAGTAAAAGAGAAAAGAGAACTTTTGCTTATAGTGTATCTTAAAATTTTAATGTTAAGGTAAGCATTAATTAACTATAGTAGCAACTTTAAAACTTTAGATTAATTCATTATATAATAAAATTTCTGATGGTTGTATTAAAATGACTGTGCCTAGGTATTAATAATAAGCTATAGGTATGGTTTAGTTATATGCTAGAACTAGAGTTAAATAAACATAAGAGCCTTTAGTAGATTTAGAACTTTTTGCATTCAACTCATATACAAATTAGACTAGAAGGGGGAGGAATTCAGCAGAGACTTTAGTAGAATGATTAGTCAACTTAATTCTATATGAGAAAAGGAAGAGTTACTTCTATACTGCAGACACTCATAGAGACCAAGATACCATCTCCATAGTTAGGTGTAGGTAATATTTAGGGGTTATCTCATTCATTTCTCATTTGATAGTATACAATGCTTAGATGATACCTTTGTTACTGTTAAGCAATACAGATTTCAACAGATATGAGAAAAGAATAATTTTAGTATTAAAAGTTAATCATAGAAATAGTGCTTTATTATTGCTATATTTTTAATTGTATAGCATTATTCATTTTCTTGATCCCTATAAATTTTCCTGCTTATGTTAGATGTTTTTACTGTATTTGCAGAAAGAGACTAAGTATATGACCTTGTTTTTCTTCAGTTATTGCTGATGCTTGAACTTCCCATCCTCTCTTCATTTCAGTCTTTTCAATAACCTAATTATAATGCACTCATATTTTCAAGCCATGCTTCATAATTGAAAGGGAATGGGAAAAATGAAGTTGTTCCTTTTTTCCTTTCTTTATTTTCCTCAGGGAGAAAATAAGACTAGCAAATCTCTGTTTTGTCTGGGATTATAACCATGTCTAAATTTTTTTTTTTTTTTAAAGAGATAGTCTCACTTTGTCACCTTCGGTAGAGTACTGTGGCATCACACAGCTCACAGCAACCTCCAGCCCTTGGGCTTAGGCTTTTCTTTTGCCTCAGCCTCTCGAGTAGCTGGGACTACAGGTCCCTGCCACAATGCCTGGCTATTTTTGTTATTGTTGTTGTTGCTGCATTTTGACCAGGGCCGGGTTCCAACCCACCACCCTCGGTATATGGGCCTGACGCCCTACTCACTGAGCCACAGGTGCAGCCCCATATTTAAATTTTTTAAATCACTTATACCATCATTATTGTCTTAGCACTGACTAGTGACGGTCTCACAGTGTTGTCCTCTGTTGTTGTTGTTTTGGTTTTCTGTTGCTTATTTTCATTGTGTATATGTTATTTCCCATTTACTTTAATTTGTTGAACAGGAGAACATACTTATGTGACATTAAAGTTAATGTTATATGTCTTTAACTTTGTTAACTTTTTAGACAGCCTTATTTGTTGACCATGTATATGAAGTTTGAGTGCATAACTAATAGATTATATGCTTGTTCATTTTGGTAATGTTTAGAAACATCTCTTAAGATACTCAATATTGAAAATATAAAAACTATTCAACCAGTTCTTCACAAGACCATACAAGATTACTTTTTCAGGTTCCAACTGTTTACATTGAATTAGAATCCATAGAAAATACCCTTTTAGAGGAAGGGTATCAAAGAACTGCCAAAATGTTTATTAGTGTTAACCCTCAGTTATGCCTGGTGTTCTGAAGATACCTTAAAACTAACTGTCTAACCATTTGGGGGGACTGTGTACCTCATTTTATTGTACTTTATAATGATTGCGATTTTTAGAAATTGAAGGTTTATGGCATCCTTTTATCAAACAAGTGTATTGGTACCATTTTTCTAATAGCAGGTTCTCACCTCATGTCTCTGTCACATTTTAGTAATTCCTGCAGTATTTCAGACTTTCTCATTGTTCTTATATCTGTTACAGTGATTAATAATCTTTGATGATTGTATTCAAACTGTTTTGAGGAGCCATGAGCCACACCCACATAAGAGGGCATACTTAATAAATATTGTGTATATTCTACCTGTTCTACTGACAGGCCATTCTCCATCTCCCTCCCTATTTTCAGGCCCCCCTATCTCCTGAGACACAACAGTATTGAAATTGGGCCAATTAATAATCCTATAGTGGCTCCTAAGTGTTCAGATAAAAGGAAGAGTCACACATCTCTGGCTTTAAATCAAAAGCTAGAAATAATTAAGATGAGTAAGGAGGGCATGTTGAAAGCCAAGATAGGCTGAAAGCTTGGACTCTTGTGCCAGAGAGCCAACTTGTAAATACAAAGGAAAATTTCTCGAAAGATATTAAAAATGTAACTCCAGTGACCATACAAATGATAAAAAAATGAAACAGCCTTATTGCTGATATGGAGAAAGTTTTAATGGTCTGGATAGAAGATCAAACCAGCCACATTCCCTAAGTCCCAGCCTAATCTAGACAGCAATCCTTATTGTCTTCATTTTATTGAAGGCTGAGAGGGTAAGAAAGCTACAAAAGAAAAGTTGGAAGCTAGTAGAAGTTATTGGCATGTAACATTCAAGATAGGAAGCCACCTTTCATAACAGTACAAGATGAAACAGCAAGCTGCAGGATTTTCAGTGCAATACAACAGGTTTTCAATGTAGCCTCTATTGTGTAAGACGCCATCTAGAACTTTCTTAGTTACAAGTCAATGCATGGTTTTGAAAGACAGGCTCTCTTATTCCAGGCTAATTCATACAGCTGATTGAAGTCATTCCTCGTTTCCTCATTTACCATTCGAAAATTACTAGGATCCTTAAGAATTGTGCTAAATCTACTCAGCCTGAGCTCTGTAAATGGAACAACAAAGCCTGGATGACAGCACATTTATAGTTTGGTTTACAGAATATTTTTTAAGCCCATTATCGAGACCTACTGCTTGAGAAAAAGGATTTCTGTCCAAATATTGCTTCTTATTGACATGTACCATGTTACTGAAGAGCACTGATGAAAATAACACAGGGCAATTAATCTTGTTTTCATCCCTACTAGCACAGCATTCATTCTGAAACCCATGGATCAAAGAGTTATTTCTACTTTTAAGTCTTATTATTTAGGAAAAACATTTGATAAGCCTATATCTACCATAGTGATTCCTATCATAGATCTGGGTAAAGTAAATTGAAAACCTTCTGGAAAAGATTCACCATTTTAGATGCCATTCACTCACAATTCATAGGAGGAGGTCAAAATATCAGCATTAATAGGAGTTTAGAAGAAGCTGATTCTAGTCATGGATGACTTTGAGGGGTTCCAGAGTTCAGTGGAGAAAGTAACTGCAGGTATGGTATAAATAGCACGAGAACTAGAATTAGAAATGGAGCCTGAATATGTAAATGAATTGCTACAATCTCTTTGATTAGACTTTAATAAATGAGAAGTCACTTCCTAAGGATGAGCAAAGTGGTTTCTTGAGATGAATCTATTCCTGGTGAAGATTCTGTGAACATTATTGAAATGGTAACAAATGATTTAGAATGTTACACAAGCGTAGTTAATAAAGCAGCTGCAGGGTTTGAAGAGAGTTTGCCAAAAGGTCTCTTGTAGGAAAACAGCATGGCTTGCTATAGAGAAGTTTTTTGTGAAAGGAAGAGTTAACCAATGCAACGTACTTTACTGTCATTTTATTTTAAGAAATTGCCACAGCTACCCCACCCTTCATCAGCCATGAACATCAAGGCAAGACCCTCCACCAGCAAAAATACTATGAGTCGCTGAAGGGTCGGATGATCAGTAGCATTTTTTAGCAATAAAGTACTTTTTACTTAAGGTATATATATTGGGGTTTTTTAGACATAATGCTTTAGCACATTTAAAAGACTATAGTATAGTGCACTTTTTATACCCTAGGAAACCAAAATATTTGTGTGACTTGCTTTATTCCAATCTTTGTTATTTTGTGGTGGCCTGGAACTGAACCTACAATATCCCCAAGATATGCGTGTGTGTGTGTGTGTGGGTGTGTATGTATTTATTTCTCTCAGTGATCTATCTTTTCTTTTCCAGTACTACTTTAACTATTATAGCTTTAGGATATGTAGTAAGCCAAAGTTTGAAAGAACTTATCTATTCTATGTTTTAAAGGTCAAATTATAGAAGTTATAATAATAGAAAATGAACTTATTCCCTTCACCTGCTTTATCAGTTGTCAGTGTTTTTCACATTTGCATACTTGCTCACTCTGTCTGTATATTACATGTATTGATATACGTATGTAAATATTAATATTTTATAACAGTGTTACATATTTTTATAACAATTTTTCTAAGCCTAGTTTCCAGTCCAGCATAACACTTTGCATGTAATTGTTTGGTTTTTTTTGTTTTGTTTTTGCAGGGTTTTTTTTGTTTGTTTATTTGTTTGGTTTTTTGGCCATGGCAGGGTTTGAACCCACCACCTGCAGCATATGGCACCCTACACCTTTGAGCTACAGGCGCCTCTCCTGTTTGGGGTTTTTTTGTTTGTTTTTTGAGACAGTCTCACTGTGTAGCCCTCAGTAGAGTGTTCTGGCATCACAGGTCACAGCAACCCCAAACTCTTGGGTTCAAGTGATTCTCTTGCCTCAGCCTCCCAAGTAACTAAGACTATAGGCACCCACCACAATGCCTGGCTATTTTTTCTTTTTAGAGGCGAGATCTTGCCCTGACTCAGGCTGGTCTAGAACTGGTGAGCTCAGGCAATTTTTGAGACAGAGTCTCATAGCCCTTACGTAGAGTGCTGTGGCTTTATAGCTCACAGCAACCTCAAACTCCTGGGTTCCAGCTATCCTCTTGCCTCAGTCTCCCATGTATCTGGGTCTACAGGCACCTGCCACAATGCCCAGCTAATTTTTCTATTTTTAGTAGAAACAGTATCTTGCTCTTGCTTAGGCTGGTCCTAAATCCTAGGCTTAAGAGATCCACCCACCTGAGCTTTCCAGAGTGCTAAGATTATAGGCAAGAGCCACCATGCCCAACTTATAGAATGTTCTTAATTGAGTTTTGTCAGAAGTTCTGAATGTTTAGGTTTGGATTACACACTTTTGTAGGAATACATAAATGATATTTTGTTCTCAATGTATCACATCAGGATGAACATAATGCCAGTTCATTATTGATGCTGTTAACTTTAATTTTGATCACTTAAAGAAGGTGAGGTCTGCCAAGTTTCTTACCATATAGTTACCAATGTCCTTTTTAATTAATAAGTTATCTGTAAGGAGATCCTTTAAAAGTATGTACATAATCCTTTTTCTTTTCAAACTTTGACATAATAGTTTCAGTATCCACTTAAGATCCTTGCTTGACTGGCTCGGCACCTGTGGCTCAATTGGCTAAGGCACCAGCCACGTACACCTAAGGTGGCGGGTTCAAATCCCCAGCCCGGGCCCGCCAAACAACAATGATGGCTGCAACCAAAAAATGGCTGGGCGTTGTGGCAGGCGCTTGTGGTCCCAGCTACTTGGGAGGCGGAGGCAGGAAA
>CAUYQV010162910.1:0-11174 GCA_963574575.1 Galagoides demidoff | reverse complement strand
CCACAACGCCTGGCCATTTTTTGGTTGCAGCCATCATTGTTGTTTGGCGGGCCCGGGCTGGGGATTCGAACCCGCCACCTTAGGTGTACGTGGCTGGCGCCTTAGCCGATTGAGCCAGAGGCGCCGAGCCAACTGTATGTTTTAAATACAAGCAGTTTATTATGTGTCAAGTATGTCTCAGTAAAGTTAAAATAAAAATATTAATGACCTTTACATTCTAGAGAGTCTAGCAGTAGAACAATATATTATCTCCATCTAGAACTTTAAAGTTAAAAAAAAAGGTTACAACAGGAAACCAAAAGGCATAAACATTAGCTCACTGAAAAACAGTGCTATACAGTCATTCCTCAGCGTCTGTGGGAGACTGGTTCCCGGACTCCCAGCCCGCAGAGCTGAATATCCTCAGATGCCCACGTCTTGATATAAAATGGCATAGTATTTGCATATAACTACCCACATCCTCTCATATCTTTTAAATTATCTCTACACTACTCATAATACCCAAATACAATGTAAATGCTATGGAAATGGTTGTTATACTTTTTTTTCCCCTAAAGACAGAGTCTCACTCTGTTGCCGATGCTTGAGTTCCGCAGCATTAGCCAAGCTCACAGCAACCTCAAACTCTTGGGCTCAAGCAATCCTCATGCTTCAGCCTCCCAAGTAGCTGCGACTACACGTGCCTGCCACGATGCCCAACTAATTTTTCCTTTCAGTAGAGACAGAGTCTTGCTCTTGCTCCGGCTGGTCTTGAGTTTCTGAGCTCGAGCAGTCCCTGTGCCTTGATCTCCCAGAGTGCTGGGATTAAAAGTGTGAACTACCGCGCCCAGCCTGTTATACTGTATTGTTTAGAGAATAATGACAAGGAAAAAAAAATGACTGTGCACATTCAGTACAAATGCAATTTTTTCTTAAATATTTTCAATCTTTAGTTGTTTGAATCTACAAATATGAAAGGCTGACTATATATACTAAGAAAAAATACAAAGTGAAAATGAGAAATTCTAATTCAGTAAATAAAACCAAATCTGAGATATCCTTCACAACGAAGAAAACCACTTAGAGTCAATTACTTGGAGCGTCAGGGCTGTTTCATTCTTGCATAGTGCTGTGGTTTACAGCAGTGGCGCCCTCAGGTTCTGAAACCTGAACAGTAATCTTCAGTTGTTCCTGAAGCTCCTCTATCAGGGGCTCAGACACCCCAAAAGCCTGGGAAGAGGCAAGTGGCTTCTCCTGACCAACACCAGGCCTCTGGACAGCTGGGTTTCTGCACATCCCGCCATCAATACGCAGGGCACGACTTTCCTCAAGAAAAGGACCTAGCAAAGAATTGACTGTCTCAGGCTGACTCTCTTTGAGTCCTTCTTGTTCTGAATCCGAGTCTGAGTCTTCAGTTCCAGATGATGGGGTGCTGTCTGATTCCTCTGAATCGTTTGCCTCTGAACTGGAGCAAAGTGTCTGCTGCTCGGAAACGGACTGGGCTGCTTTTAATGCAGTTTCTTCCTCCTGGACAAGAAGTGCTGCGGCCTCCAGTTCTTCCAGTTCTAATCCCAGCTCAGCTTTTGTAAGGGAGACTTCCCTTAAGGCTTCTGCAAGGGCTGCCAACTTTCTGGACCTTGAAAAACATTTTAAGAAGAAATATTAGGACTACTCATTAATTGGCCTGGGGACAATAGCTTCAGAAAAATAAACACAATAAAGTTAAATCCATACTTCACACCATGATAAATCCCCTAACAGGTCAAAGATATATATGTAAAAAATGAAACTATTGAATCATTTCAAGGAAACACAGATTTCCTTTATGACTGTAGAACGAGGAAGGCCTTTCTAACAATGACTCAGAATTGAGAAGCCACAAAATAAAAGATTGGTAAAGCTCAACTAAATAACAATCAACTTTTTGGGGGTCCAAAAAAAAAAAAGAAAGAAAGAAAGAAGGAAAGAAATCATGACATCGAGGACTAAAGCAAAATTAGAGAAAATATTTGCAACTCAAATCACAAATTACAGCCTAATTCTCTTTAATAGAGTTCTTAAAAATGGTTGTAACGTGGCTCAAGCAGCTAAGGTCCCAGCCACATATACCAGAGCTGGCGAGTTCGAATCCAGCCCAGGCCCGCCAAACAACAATGACGGCTGCAACCAAAAAATAGCTGGGGGTTGTGGCGGGCGCCTATAGTCTCAGCTACTTGGGAAGCGGAGGCAGGAGAATCACTTGAGCCCAGGATTTGAAGGTTGCTGAGATGCCATGGCACTCTACCCAGAGACAGCTTGAGGCTCTGTCTCAAAAAAAAAGGATGTAACAATCCAACAGAAAAATGGGCAAAAGATACAAGCAGACAATTCTCATGAAAGGAAATACAAATGATTCTTAAATATATAAAAAGATGTTCAACTTTAGTCAGAAAAAAGAAATATAAAGTAGGCTCAGCTCCTGTAACTTAGTGGTTAGGGTGCCAACCACATACACTGAGGCTGTCAGGTTTGACTCCAGCCTGAGCCTGCTAAACAACAATGACAGCTGCAACAACAAAAAAAAAGCCAGGCGTTGTAGTGGGCACCTGTAGTCCCAGCTACTTGGGAGGCTGAGGCAAGAGAACTGCTTAAGTCAAAGAGTTTGAGGTTGCTGTGAGTTGTGATGCCACAGCACTCTACTGAGGGCAACATAGTGAGACTGTCTCAAAAAAACAAAACAAAAAAAAGAAATACAAATTAACGACATGAACGTAGATTTTTCACATCTATCAGACTGGCAGATAGATATTTAAACATTTGATAACATTCTGTTAAGCAAGACTGATGAGGAAAAGGTGTTTTAATATATCATTGGAGGAAGATTAAATAGCTATAACCCCTATGTAAGAGAACCTGGCAATCACTTCAAAACTAAAAATGCACATACCCTTGACCCAGCAAGCCCCATGTCTGGAATTGAAACACACGTAGCACACATGCTGCATGACATAGGCCTAAGGTTATTTACTGTAACAATGTTTTTAATATGAGCAACCAAATGTCCTTAATATGAGACTAGTTAAATAAGTTATGGCATGTCCATACACAGGGATAGCCTATGGTAGTTACACAATGAATGAAACTCTCCATGGGCCAATCCAGACATATTGTTTAACAATAACCAAAGGTACACTGTATATATATAGTACATTCACTTAAAAAAGAAACCAGAAAAGATACAGAAGCAAGTATTTGCATTTGCTTCTATACTTCTCAGTAATTCTGGCCAACAACAGAAAACAAAAAATTATGTGGGGAAGAAAGGGTGGGAACTGGAAATAAGGGGTTGATGGAGGATGATGGGGAGAGGGAGCCTCCACAACATGTTGTTTTACTTTTAAACCTATATGAACGTAATACCTGCCCACAATATGACAATATACAAAAATGGGGAAAAAACAGTATCAGAAAGCAGCATGGAATGCTTTTCATCTTTATTAAAAAACCATTATATATTCTTTCATAAGATTTGTTTTTCTAAATTACCTGCTAGGTTTGTAACATTACATTATATTTTCTGTAACATTACAATAAACTTTTCCACTATTAGTTTGTATGCATATAATGGTATTTGCTTGCCTGTTTGTTCTTTAGAGACAGGGTCTCACTCTGTTGCCCAGGGTGGAGTGTAGTGGTTATTCAGAGGCACAATAACAGGCTCAAAGATTCTCCTGCCTCAGCCTCCCCAGTAGCCAGGACTAGAGGAGCATATCACTGTGCCTGGCTGATTTTTAAATTTTTTATAGAGATGGGGTCTTGCTATGTCTCCCAGGCTGGACTCAAATTCTTGGCCTCAAGTGATCCTCCTGCCTTGACCTCCCAAAGTGCTGGGATCATAGGTGTGAGCCATGTGCCTGGCATCATTTAATTGTTTTGTTTTTGTTACCAAAAGACCCATCATAACACCAACTGTATTTCTCCCAAGACTATCTCTTCATCATTCTAAAGAGGACAACCTGAATGTGACAACTGAAAAAAAGGTGGCAATGAGTGAAAATGGAAAGCATGCGGACACAATTTCTATGCTTCTGTGATTTCAAAGATGAAATGACTGTACGTTCAGTGGCCTTGAGATAAACTAGATGAGGGTGAGTTTACAAATTCATTTGTAAACATGTAATCCATTCCATAATATTGGGCAAATGAGGCTTTATTTCAGTAGAGCTGATGTGGCTGGATGGTGCAATGGGAGATAAAGAGCAGAGATATTTTCACCTAAGTGGCCAATGTACCAGAGACCCGATTTCTCAAAGTATATAGGACAATAACGAGTTTGTGCAGGGACGGGCCCCCTGCCCCTGCTGCCCCTTTATGTGTAACTAGCAGTGGTGGCTGGGTGGGAGGCACCAAGGAATGAGGAGAGCAACCACCGCTGTTGGGTAACTTCCTCTTAAGCAAGGGAAGCCCTGGGTTTCAGTGCCAGAATTTCCAGAGCGTTTAGAAAAAGGGAGGTGGCTAGGGTAAAGAGAAAACCAAGGTGAGATCAGCTGGAGTCAGTTCGCCAGGGCTGCATACCCTGGTTGAACTTTTATCCGATTGAGACATTTTAAAAAGTACAGTTACGGAGTAAGATGGTTGCAACATAATTTGCATCCATGTTCAAAGATGCTTGTAGATGACGTCCACTGTACATTTTGAAACCCTGACTACGAGTGGTAAAGGATTTGGCCAGAGCTGGAGACTCAGTTTAGTGCATCTCTGGCCCAGGACCCCGACAGTCTGAGGACTAGTTCACTGCTTCATTTCTCCCTAAAGGGGAGTTCTCTCTGGGTAGTGACACACAGCTTTAGGGGATAAAGAGTAACAAACCTGGGAAAGAGACAATACGTCCTATTAATGGACAATATTAGAAATAAAAGTTTAAAACAAAAGCTCTTCTTCAATGACTACATTATTTCACTTTTAAAAGTCATGAATACTTTTAACAATGCACAAAACAAGGATGTTCTATAAACATCACTGCACTTGCTCCTAATGGCCACCCTGTGAATCATTTTCATTATTATTTCTACATTACAGATGAAGGAACCAAGGTTTGTAGGGGTGAAGACAGCTGCTGAAGTTCACCCAGCTAACTGGGAACAGTCAAGACTAGAAGCCAAAGCCAGGACACCAGGCCCCTCCACCACAGGCCCTCCCATGAATACATAGGCTCTGGAATGTTTCATTATTTTTGAGACAGTCTCTCTGTCTCAAAAATAATGAGGTAGCAAAAGTGAGATAGTACAGTGCTATGGCGTCAGCCTAGCTCACAGCAACCTCAAACTCTCAAACTCTTGGGCTCAAGTGATCTTCCTGCCTCAGCCCCCTGAGGGGCTGAGGAATACAGATGTAGCTGGGAATACAGATGCCCACCACAATGCCTGGCTAGTCTTTCTAGTTTTAGTAGAGATGGGGGTCTCACTCTTCCTCAGGCTAGTCTTAAACTCCTGAGTCCAGCAATCCGCCTCTCATAGCCTCCAGAGTGCTAGGATTGCAGGTGTGGGCCAGTTCTGGTTCCGTTTCTTAAGAACACACACTCCACTTCTTTCCAATCTGAGCTCTACTCAACATCTTCCAGAGGAGCAAGTTCCAACTTGCACAAGGCCCACAGTAGCCTCCAAAGCTACTGTGACTAAAATCTGTAGCTTAGTAATGTTAAATGAAATATACATCTAAGTTTTAACTATAGAAGTTTAGAAAAGGAGACAAAAATTTGAACGATTTTTGTGAATATCACTGAACATATTAATACATCAATTCTCAAGTTGCAACTATTCGGATCTTTGTCACTGTTTCTGGCTGACCTCAGAGAACATACCTGGCACATAGCAGGACTAGAAATTGTCAAGTGTAATAAACAGTAAAGTGATGAGCCCTGTGACCCAAATAGCAAGTCCTGACTATAACCAAATGATGTGAATTTTTAACCTTCAGGAAAGTTTCTCACTTTCAGCATTAATATATTGTATATATATATATTTCATTTCTGATCCTTCACCAAGCTGATTCTTTTCTATTTCTTACTATCTCACTTTTGCTACCTCAAGCTAGCTGATTTCCTAAATTAATATTAAAGTTCTGATTGAAACTTTTCAGTTTATGGAAGAAACATTCCTGAACTCTCTCTGCTAGGCTAAAAAGTGATTTAAATTTCAGAATAGCATTGTGTAGAATATGACCCATACTCTGAGGAATGAAAATTGGATTTGTTTTTATTCAATTATTTTAACAGATATTCTAGTTATCACTATTCCCTAAATGTACTCTTTGGGGGAAAAATTAAGCCATGAAAGAGTAGTTAGTTTGTTTTTCAACTGATACAATTAGAGCTGGTCCTAATCTGTCACTCTTTCTAAACTCTAGAATTTATTCCATATTTAAAACAGACAACTGGATCATGCAAAGTCATATTTTAATAAATCAAACTCAAAACAAGTTCTTCTTAGAAAGTTACTGGAAATGCAGTCCCATCATTACCTTAAAAAAATACTTTCATTCTTTTTACATATGTGAAAGAATATCCTATTTGGAGGAATTTTCTTTAAATCAAAGGTTGCCAACACGTTACAGTAAATGTAACTACTGTGTAAGAGTATAGTAACAGCTGAAAGTACATGCCTTTATCACACTGATATAAAATTTCCTCAATTCTTTTGAGTTTGGTGACTTAGTTTAGGAGGGAAAGAAGGGATCCATGGCTAAAACAAAATGCAAAAGGAGCCCTGAAATGTAGTAGGGAGGGGAACTAGGTATAAATGGAAAGCACACATCCTGTTTCTTGTTGTAGTTGTGTCTCAAACTATCAATCAACTTTTCACCACTTCCTCCAATAGTAGGCCCACTATAAATCTCATAGTAACTGACTAGGTTTCATTTCCTCTTCCCAAACCTAGTAGCCTGCCAGGCATGACATACTGAGACTAAGCCAGCAACTGATAATGCAGGAAAAGACTCCAGTGAGGCAATTGTAGACATTTCATACTGGATGTTTACTGACTCACCTGACCTTTTAATTTCATAGCATACCACACATACAATCTCAGGGTTTAACTGGGGCCAAACAGCACATCAACTTTCTTTCTTTCTTTTTTTTTTTTTTTTTAAAGAGGCTGGGTCTAACTAGGTTGCCCACGTTGCAGTTCAGTGGCTATTCACAGTACAATCATAGCCCACCAGAGTCTCAAAATCCTGTCCTCAATCAATCCTCCCCCCTCAGTCTCCCAAATGGCTGGGACTACAGGTGTGTGCCATCCAGCCCAACTTCAAGTTTCTTTTTATAGGGCGTTTATGGTAATGATCCATCATCACTCCTCTCTATTGGAAAAAAAAAGTTCCAAACTACAAGATCCTCTACTCGAAACACATTTATGTGGCCTGATCTAAAAGATAATGCATTGGTTTTAAGCATAAGTTGCTAGTGAAATTCTTATCTTCAATCTTGAATCTGACATGAGAAATAAATACCAACTGATCCACAGATGAAAATGGAATTGTATGTTCTTATGCCTTGGGGTTTTGTTTGTTTGTTTGTTTTTGCAGTTTTTGGTTTTTGGCCAGGGCTGGGTTTGAACCCACCACCTCCAGCATATGGGGCCGGCGCCCTACTCCTTTGAGCCACAGGCGCCACCCTTTTTTTTTTAATGCTCACTTTTGTTGCCCTGAGTAGAGTGCTGTTGTGTCATCACAGCTCACAGCAACCTCAAACTCTTAGGCTGAAGTGATATTCTTGCCTCAGCTTCCTGAGTAGCTGGGACTACTGGGGCCTGGGCGTGCCCCCATGCCCCGCTAATTTTTCTATTTTTGACGGGGCTTGCTCTGTCTTAGGCTGGTCTCAATCTCCCGAGCTCAAGCAATCCACCTGCCTCAGCCTCCCACAGTGCTATTATTACAGGCCTGAGACACAATGCCTGGCCCTGTGTTTTTATTCTTTTTTTTGCAGTTTTTGGCCAGGCCAGGTTTGAACCCGCCACCTCTGGTATATGGGGCCGGTGCCCCACTCCTTTGAGCCACAGGTACCGCCCCTGTGTTTTTATTCTTAACAGTGAAAAACATTTCCAGCTCAGTAATTAAGAAACTATTAATTTAATACAGAGAAAATGGCAAGATAAGAGTTACTTAGAGGGGGCAGGAGATGGTGGACCAGAAGAATAGTTCAACTGAGCTCTCCTAGAATGACTAGGGAAAAAGAGACAACCCAACCTGTGGTAACCTTACATATAGTCATAGATCAGGGAGCACAGCATGGAGGTGGTAAGCTGGATACAGCATATTATCCAGAGTGGTGGAAATCTGACGAATTAGGCAAGTGATTGCTACCTGCTAGGATCAGCTGGCCCCTCATAGAGGTCCACAATGGGAGGAACCCTTTCTGGAGTTTTCAGTTGTTGGGGAAACTGTGCATTGAGTGGAAAGCTTGCAAGAGTGGGTGGACTCGAGCAGTATCCAATAACCAGATTTGAATGTCAGTTGGAGTGGATTTGCCATAGGTTTGGTGGCTGGCAAGGCAGCCATGCTGAGGTCTCAGTGGCCAGGGGGCAGCCATTGTGGGAAGGTCAGGAGAAGTTCTTAGCAGGGGACTAAAGCACAGCCGTCTTAATTCCACCTGCTGGAATCAGAACTCCACTCTTGGGACATGCTGAGTAACTCCTACACCCCATGGAACTGGAGTCAAGAGGGCATGGTGGCTCCTGCCCCTGAAGGTTTCTCGTGAGCTTTAAGATCCCAACATTAGGGGGCGCCCATCTTTCTTGGGAGCTTCAGGCTGGCTTGTGGATATACAAGCACTGAGGAAATTCACCACCACAAGACCAGCTCTACAGGTAACACTTAGACCTATTCTCAACAGGCACTGCTGGTGGGACCTGTGATGTGGCTCTATGGGAACAGGACCTTAAAGATAGCCACAATGGCTGAAAATGGTGTTTAAAAAAAAAAAGATCCCAACATTAGGGATTATGCAAGGTCTGAATGCTGAGGAAACAATCAGGTGATCAGATCAACAAAGGCAACTAAGTTTAGAAAGAGGACCATAGAGATTGCAGGCTGTGCTATCTCCTAAAATAAAACCACAGTGCCACCTTGTGTCCTGGCGACACACTGCAACATGTTATCATCAAGAGCAAGGACTTGGGTTTATCTGGCCACAAGGAAGAGTTTGGCTTTGCTCAGGCTGAGGTCACTTTAAAACCTAAGCTCTGAGACAAGATAATTTGAAGCAAAGGAGGCAGTGAGAAGGAAACAGGAGGACAGGAGGTGAACAAAAATAACGAACACATGAGGAGGAACCAACAGAAAAATTCGGGCAACATGAAAAACCAAAACAGGGCTTGGCCCCTGTGGCTCAAGTGGCTAAGGCACCAGCCACATATACCTAAGGTGGCGGGTTCGAATCCAGCCTGGGCTCACCAAACAACAATGAAGGCTGCAACCAAAAAAAAAAAAAAATAACCAGGCATTGTGGCGGCCGCCTGCGGTCCCAGCTACTCGGGAGGCTGAGGCAGGAGACTTGCTTGAGCCCAGGAGTTGGAGGTTGCTGTGAGCTGTGATGCCACTGCACTCTACCCAGGGGGCCAGCTTGAGTCTCTGTCTCAAAAAAACAAACAAAAAAAAAACAGAGGAACTACCCACAAGGGACCATGATGCAGCTCCTGCAGAGGACTCCACCTATACAGAATTAATGGACTTGATAATATGGGCGGTGCCTGTAGCTCAGTGGGTAGGGTGCCAGCCATATACACTCAGGCTGGTGGGTTCAAACCCAGCCCTGGCCAACTAGAACAACAATGACAACTGAAACAAAAAAAGTCAGGTGTTGTGGTGGATGCCTGTAGTCCCAGCTATTTGGGATGCCGAAGCAAGAGAGTCCCTTGAGCCCAAGAGTTTGAGCTGCTGTGAGCTGTGATGCCACAGCATAACTAGGGTGACATATTGAGACTCGGTCTCAAAAAAATAAATAAATAAATAAAATAAACTAGGGTAATAAAGACAATACAAAAAATGGATGAGAAAATGGAAAGACAGAATGAAAAGTCAGATGAGAGATATGTAGAATATAGAACCGATATGGCAAAGCTTAAGGAAATGAAGGAGACAATCAGAGAATTAAAGATGCAATAGAGGCTCAGCACCTGTGGCTCAAGTGGCTAAGGCACCAGCCACATACACCTGAGCTGGTGGGTTCGAATCCAGCCCAGGCCTGTCAAACAACAATGATGGCTGCAACCAAAAAGTAGCTGGGCATTGTGGTGGGCACCTGTAGTCCCAGATACTTGGGAGGTGAAGGCAAGAGAATCGCTTGAGCCCAGGAATTGGGGGTTGCTGTGAGCTGTGATGCCACAGCCCTCTACTGAGGGTGACAGCTTGATGCTCTGTCTCAAAAAAAAAAAGCAATAGAGGCTTAGCACCCGTAGCACAGTGGTTACAGTGCTGACCACATGAGCTGAGGGTCGTGGGTTCAAACCTGTCCTGGGCCAGCTAAATAACAATGACAACTTCAACCAAAAAGTAGTGAGGTATTGTGGCGGGTGCCTGTAGGCTCAGCTACTTGGGAGGCAGAGGCAAGAGAATTGCTCAGAAGCACAAGAATTTGAGGTTGCTGTGAGCAGTGATACCACTGCACTCTACAGAGACATAGTGAGACTCTTGTCTCAAAAAATAAATGAATAAATGAAGATGTGGTAGAAAGTATCAAAAAATAGGTTAGACCATGGAGAAGAAAGAACCTCTGAGCTAGAGGATAAAGTTTTCAAGTTAGCCCAGGTAAAGAGGCAGAAAAGAGGAGAGAGAAAGCAGAACAGGCGCTTAGAAAACTATGAGACTCCATGAAGTGTTGAAACATACAAATAATGGGGATTCCTGCAGGGAAGAAGATTGTCCCAAAGGAATGGAAGCTCTACTGGAAACTATCATGAAAGGAAACTCCCTAAATTTTACTAAAGACCCCAATACACCCCTTTGAGATGGATATCAAACCCTGGGTCCTCTCAACTCAAACAGAGCTTCTCCAAGACATATTGTAATGAACCTGTCCAAAGTCAAGATGAAAGAACCAACTGTGCCAGCAGCCAGACATAAGCACCTAGAGGCAGAGCCATTAGGATGACAGCAGACTTTTCAACTGAAACCTTCCAAGCCAGAAAAACATAGTCACCCACCTTCAATATTCTTAAACAAAA
>CAUYQV010162907.1:0-10403 GCA_963574575.1 Galagoides demidoff | reverse complement strand
CTGCCTCCCAAGTAGCTGGGACCACAGGCACCCGCCACAAGGCCTGGCCATTTTTTGGTTGCAGCCATCATTGTTGTTTGGTGGGCCCGGGCTGGGGATTCGAACCTGCCACCTTAGGTGTACGTGGCTGGCGCCTTAGCCAATTGAGCCACAGGCGCCGAGCCCTTGCCTATTTCTTTTCTTTTTGAGACAAAGTCTCATGCTGTAGCCTTTGGTAGAGTGCTGTAGTGTCACAGCTCACAGCAATTTCCAACTTTTGGGCTTAAGCGATTCTCTTGCCTCAACCTCCCAGTAGCTGAGATTATAGGTGCCTGCCACAATGTCCGGCTGTTTTTTGGTTGTGGTTGTCATTGTTTGGTGGGCCCAGGCTGGATTTAAACCCACAAGCTCTGGTGTATGTGGCCAGCACCCAAGCCACTTGAGCTACAGGCTTTTTTTTTTTTTTTTTGAGATAGTCTCATAATGTTGCCCTCAGTAGAGTGCTATGGCGTCACAGCTCACAGCAACCTTAAGCAATTCTTTTGCCTCAGTCTCCCAAGTAGCTGAGACTAAGGTGCTGCTCACGACACCCAGTATTTTTTTTGGTTTTTGGTTGTAGTTGTCATTTGGCAGGCCTGGGTTGGATTTGAACCTACTAGCTCCAGTGTATGTGGCTGGCACCCTAGCTGCTGAGCTACAGGCGCTGAGCCAAATCTTGCCTGTTTATCCACATTAACAGCTCCCTGCCCCCACTTAGGGCCACACAGTCACATGGGGAGAAAGGACTGGAATTTCAGAGCAGGCACCCTGCCCTCACGCTCAGCCTGTCCCCATGCTATACTTTTGGCTCCTGGGGAGGGGGACCAACCTGCCAGGCTGGGAGCCAAAGACAAGCTAGTACCTTCTGTTGTCCTAGAGGTCTTGGCTGAGTCTACACTGATGCCAAGGGCCTGGTCCTATCTTTCTGCAAAGAAGTATCCAGAACCCCTTTTTGTCCTGGCTGTAGAACCACAGCTCAACCTCAGTGGAAATAAGCTGCTCTCTTCTGGCCTTAGAGTTTATCCCCTTCTGGCTGTGCTCCACAAACCTGGCCTTGCTACAGCCTTGACTGCAGGGCCTCAGGTGGCTGTGGGACCTTGGATAGTTAAGGTGGGCACCCTTGGCCAATGGTAGCAGACCCATTAAGTCAGATAGCAGGCTAGCAAGGGTGAGTGCAAGCGAGCTGGGAAGCAGAGGAGGAAGAATTAAGAGTGAGGCAGGGGATAACATGTGGAGAGGCTACTTCAGCACCCAGAGAATGTCACACTGGGTGGGCAGGCTGGGTGAGTCACTCATGATAGAAGCATGGAGCTACCCATCCAGTGTCCATGAGATTTGACTCTTGCTGCACCCCAGGGCAGCCTCATCCACACCCAGAGGGTCCTGCCTGGAGGCCTCCATGAATCACCACCTGCAAACCCTGCTCTATGCTGACCCTTATAACTGGTCCTCAACTCTCTCTCAGACATAACATGAATAAAGTTACACACTAAAGGCCCTAAAAACCAGATTTCAGAACACTGCTCCTTGGGCACAGCAGTAAGTCATGTTTATAGTTAGAATGTTTCCACACACTCAGTTGTCTGCCAATCACAGCTGCAGTGAGATTTTCTGGTTCCCAAAGAAAAATAAGAACTTTCAGGCCAAGACCCACATGACTGTTGAGCTCAAGCTTCCCAGACTTGAAAGGACTATTGCAGAATGGTTGCTTCCTGGAGCCTTAGAACTGGCTGTGCATAGCCACCCCAGGAGGCTGACTGTCACCACTTCCTCCACTATTTCAAATGGAGATGGGCCTGGTGGTGAGCAGGTTGAGGGGCTGGCCTGCTGACCACCAGACGTCTGCAGGCAGAAGCCTGTTGAGCACCTGTGTTAAGAACCAATTTTGGACTGGGCTGAGTGTTCTCAAAGAGGCTGGTTTGGTTTTGGTCTCAAGGAAAACAGTTCCTGGCACTGACTGGTTCCTTCTCACACCACCCTGCTGGCATGGGTGGCTGCTACCTGTCTAGCTGTGCAGCACAGGAACTAGGAGCTGTGCTTCCCCTTCCCCACAGCTAAGCTTGGACTCTAGGGTCTGGGCCCACTGGGGGGCTACAGCTACTGTCTAGGGTGAATAAGCCCAGTACCACTAGCTGAGCGAGATAGCAAGGCTTGCTCCTAGAATCCACTTTATTATGGCATCTGGCAGGTCTTTAGAGTTCTGATGAGGTCCCTCTCCAGACAACTCTGAGGGAGGAGACTGAAGCCTGCCCAGTTGGCCCCTCAGGCCATGCTGCTGCTCAGCTGCATGGCAAAATCTTGCACGTGCTCCTTTAGAGTCTGGCGGGCATCTGCCTGTGCCCGCTTTTCCCGTGCCCGCTCCTGTTGCAACTTGGTCAGTCGCAGCCGTAGCCTCTGCTCACGTCGCTTGCAGGCCTGCAGCTGGCGCTGGGCCTTGTCCAGGGCATCAAGGGCTGCCTCAGCCCGCCGCTTCCAGAGTAGGGCACTGCCCACCTGGTAGCTGTGTTCATTCTGGATATAGGCTCCGGCAGGTGGTGGCAGGCGCAGCATGTAGGCTGAGGGGGACACAGGCCGTGGCTCGAGAGGGGAGGGCTGCTGCTCTGGTGAGGGCTGGGCACTACAGCCTGCTTCATCTGCCTGGGCACCCAAGGGACCCAGAAGGTCTGAGAAGGGGCTGTATCTCCCAACTGGAGAGGCAGGCAAAGTGGCAGGCGCTGAGGCCTCCTCCACAGGAAAGCAGGTGACATCAGAAGGTGGAGGGGGAGAAAATGGAGTCATAGGCCCTCGGCCCTCAGAGCAGCTGGGGTGGGGAAGAGAAAGAGACTGGCAGGGCAGGCTAAGGGCTTGCCAGACCCCACTCCACCTGCCCATCTGCCCTCCCCCAACCTGAATTGCTCCACAGGGCTTGTGCAGCTTGCCACAAGCACCCAGTCCCTTAGCCTCAGGGTGGGAAAGGGCATGCCCCCACAGCACATACCGCTTCCTACATCGCCGCAGTCGGCTGACGTCGGGCGGCCCGGGTAGGTCACTGTACCCCTTGGTCTTGGTTGTGCGGCGCAACTTGGAGAAAGACTCAAATATGGTGGGGACTGCCCCCTCCTTCAGCCTGTGATACCCGCTGTGGGAAAAGCAGTTCAAGTGAGGTGAAGAACCAGAGCTGTCTTCCCTGGCCCATGGCCCCTGCACAGAGCCCCTCTAGCGCCCCTGAGCAGCTTCCCCAGGACTAGCACTCATGCAACGATAAGTTTGAGGAATGCCAGAGTAGGTCCAGTCACACCAACTCATCCCCACAGGACTCTATAAAGTGTAGTACCTGGAGAAGCTCCTCAAACAGAGCTGGGGTGACATGCCAGAAAGATTTGGTTATTCTAAACTTGCTGGGAGAACTGAGGTTCTAAAGAACATCCTGAGGAAAGGCTCACATTTTTTGCTTTTGTCACTGACACAGTGATCCTAGGAGTGGGGCTTGCTGGACAGAGATGGGAAAGGAAACTCTGGGAACCAGGTGTGCCCTGCTGCCTGGTAGAGTGTTCTCATGCCAGCTACTAAAGTGACTTCCCCATCAGGACCTAGGGCTGCTTGTATTGGTGGGCAGGAAGGCCCACCTGATCCCCACCAGCTCGAAGCAGTTGTCCTCGAAGTGTTTGGAACAGAAGTAGATGTACTCAGATGTTGGGTCCCACAGACCCTGGCCACTGGGGTCCAGGCGCTGGCAGTTGGCCAGCCACAAGCCTCGTCTCGGGTTGTCCTTCTTGGGAAGTCTGTAAGACCACAAAACCGTGAGGAGCAGGCTATCCTTAGCCCTGGGCACGTGCCGTCCAAGCTCCCCAGGCGGGAAGAGCAGACCCTGCACATAATGCCATCAGGCCTCCCCGCGCCCCTGCTGGAGAAGCCCCGCACACCTGGGCGCATACGAGAAAACTCAGGCCTAGAGAAGAAAAGCAACTTGCTCAGCGACTTCTAGCAAGTAAGAGAGAGCACCGAAACCCAAGCCTGCGGGAACCTCCTGTCGATCCCCTCCCAAATGCAACTCATTCCAGGAGCACCACCCCCTCACCCCTTCCCACCCTAACGTCAAGCCACGCCTGGACCACAGGCGAGGCGCATGCGCAATCGTTATCCAGCGGGAAGGGAGAAGCCAGCGCATGCGCAGGTGAGCCCTCGCGTGCTAGTACGCACGCGCGCTGACCTGTGGAAAGAGATGCCGCGGTTGCGCGTTTCGCGCGTGTCCCGTGTGCAGCAGCCGGCGGCTGAGCAGTGACGCGGCATCTGGGGAAGAGGCGGGTGCTAAGCCGCGAGTGATTGCCCGGACCTGGAGGAGCTTCGCGCCTCCAGCGGCTCCTCCGCTCTATGAGGCCCTGACCCGTCGGGCCACCCGGGACCCGATCTTGCCCCAACCCCGTCCCCGACGGTTCTCTTGACTCCCGTCAGCGGCACTCACGGTCTCGCCATTGCTGCGCCGCCGAAATCTCGCGTTGTGTGGCGGCGGCGGAAGTCGGTATCATAGAGACTCGGAGCGGGCGGTGCTCGGCCCGAGGGGCGGGGCCGGGAGAGGTCCTGGCAGGCGCGCTCCGGAAGAGGCGGCAGCGATGGGTTCGGCGTGAACCTCGTGTCATCCCAGCTACTGGATTAACGGTGTGGCTCACGTGCCTCTCCGTTTTGTTCAAAGCTCCTCCTTCGCAAACACCCTGTGGCGGATGGAGCGGCCTCGGCGCGCGGGTCCCGGCAGTGCCCCGGAGGGACCCTTATTTGAGGAGACGGCACCAAGAACACGGGAGCTGTGGCGCTCGTGCCTGTGCGCAAAATTTGCTCCGAGATACCGGGACTTGAGGGAAAGCTGGCGGTGCCCGGATTACACTTGGGGGACGGATTCCATCTAGCCACACCCACGACAGGACGTGACAATGCGGGACACATCCTGGGTCAGCTGCCTCTCTGATCCTCCACCTTCCCTCGAGGCTGAGGGCTACGCAGCGGCCCTGCCGAAGGAGTTAAGCGTTTCAGGAGCCTTCCCCACGCAGGCCTTCCCTGTGAAGCCTGCCTTCTGGAAGTTTGCAGCAACGGGAATGGCTGACACGCTTAATTTAGGACAAGAAACAAGTGGATACTTTCCCCTAGAAATCCTCTTGGAAAGGGCAGGTTATATGGAGGAAGAATTTTGTCAGAATACGTCACAGGGGACAGATCATGTCTCAATACACAAATTTTAATAAGTAAATATATCTTGTAACATTATGGTGGGGAGAATACAAAGGGATGGTTGCCTGCCACGCCCTCCGCTCAGTATTCCTCCCCTTCTTCAGCCTCGGCTTCCACGGAATCCACGCCCACCTCTTCGTAATCCTTCTCCAGAGCTGCCAGGTCCTCGCGGGCCTCTGAGAACTCCCCTTCCTCCATTCCTTCTCCCACATACCAGTGCACGAAGGCCCGCTTGGCGTACATGAGATCGAACTTGTGATCCAGCCGTGCCCAGGCCTCAGCAATAGCGGTGGTGTTGCTCAGCATGCATACGGCCCGCTGCACCTTGGCCAGGTCACCCCCAGGGACCACGGTGGGGGGCTGGTAGTTAATGCCCACCTGCCAGAAAAGGGAATAATGAATGGAAGTTTATATTGGTCCCCCCCAGGGACCACGGTGGGGGGCTGGTAGTTAATGCCCACCTGCCAGAAAAGGGAATAATGAATGGAAGTTTATATTGGTCTCAGAAATAGTAGCTTATTAAAAATTAATGTGGGCTTGGTGCCTGTCGCTGAAGTGGCTAAGGTGCCAGCCACACACTAGAGCTGGCAGGTTAAAATCCAGCCGCGGCCTGCCAAATAACAATGACAACTACAACAAAAAAATAGCCAGGCAGTTGCGCCTGTAGTCCCAACTACTTGGGAGGCTGAGGCAAGAGAATCGCTTCAGCCAGGAGTTGGAGGTTGCTGTGAGCTGTGATGCCATGGCATTCTACCCAGGGCAACAGCTTGAGGCTCTGTCTCAAAAAGAAAAAAAAATTGATCTAGTTCAAACAATGTCCTGTAAAAAGTCCTATATATTTTCTTGACATTACCTATGAACATTGAGTATCCTAGGACCCTGTAATTTCACTTTTTAAGAAATTATCTTCACAAAAGCACGAATCTACATTTATAAAGACTTTTAAATATTTAGTTTGAAACAACTGGCCATCATAGGGAGCCAATTAATACTCTGATCAAGAACTGCCCTCTGGGTGGGGCCTGGTGTCTCAGGCCTGTAATCCTAGCACTCTGGGAGGCTGAGGCAGGTGGACTGCCTGAACTCTTGAGTTTGAGAACCAGCCTGAGGCAAGCACAAGACCCCATCTCCACTAAAAATGAAAAACTGAGGCAAGAGGATCACCTGAGCCCAAGAGTTTGAGGTTGCTGTGAGCTATGATACTCTACCAATGGCAACAAAGTGAGACTCTTGTCTCAAAAAAAAACTGCCCTCTGGTCTCTCACCTTTTCTGCTCTAAGAGGGACCCACTTCCAACTCTCTTTAAGTGCTCTAAACTTTCTCTTTGTTCTTCCTAAATAAAATCTCTCTTTACCTTGGGGGGAAAAAAAGGGAAAAAAGAAAAAAGAACTACACTCCCATAACTAAAGCTAGATCAAGTGCAAGAGCTGCCAGCTTCCTCCTCTCTGTGGCCACCTGTGTGCAATAACTGGGTCTATCACCTACAGGAAAGGAACCTGCATCCTTTGTCTACATCTGCTGGCCTCTGTCAGCCAATATCACCGGTATAAGAAGAGGCCAATGTACCCTGAATATGTACAGAATGTCACTCAGAGGCCAAAAAGGGAAGATGACTTCAACTTTTTACCCTTATAAATTGTTCAAATAATTGGCCACAGGCGGTGCCTATGGCCCAAGGACTAGGGTACCAGCCCCGTATACCAGAGGTGGTGGTGGTTCAAACCCGGCCCTGGCCGAAAAATAAATAATTGGCCACATATAAATACTTTTATGAGAGAAAAGTTTTTCTTTTTCTTTCTTTTTTGTTTTTTTTTTTTTGAGACAGTCTCACTATGTCACTGTAGAGCGCTATAAAATTACAGCTCACAGCAACCTCCAACTCTTGGGCTCAAGCGATTCTCTTGCTTGAGAGAGAGCTGCCACAATGCCCAGCTACTTTTTTGGTTGCAGTTGTCTTTGTTTGGTAGGCCCAGGCTGGATTAGAACCTGCCAGCTCTGGTTTATGTGGTTGGCGCCAAGCCAGAGAAAAGTTTTTCAATAGGAAAGGGACTCTTTGAAGATACTGTATCCCGAAGCAAATGGTGTTAAAAAGTATATGACAAATCACAGACTGACAAAAAGGAACTTGCAAGGGCATGGAGGCTTATGCCTGTAATCCCAGCTCTTTTAAGAGGCTGAGGCTGGGGTATTGCATGAGACCAGAAATTCAAAACCAACCTAGGCTATCATATAGCAAGACCTCCACCTGTAAAAAGTTATTTTTTTTTTTAATTGAGTGGGTGTAGTGGTGCACTTACAGTCCCAGTCCCCACTCAGGAGGCTGAGGCAAAAGGATTCCTTGAGCCTCCAGTGAGCTATGATCTTGTCACTGTACTCCAGCCTAGGGATTAGAACCTGTCTCTTAAGAGAAAAAAAAAGTAGGGGTGGGGGTGGGATAGTATTCATGGAATGTGGGACTACCAAATGTCTTCTGTGGAGATAAGAGAGGCTGCGACTTCCTATCCACTCCCACTGACCAGGTCCCTACTGTCTCACAAAAGCCAGAGACTCAGGTAGAAAAGGAAACCTGGGCAAGGCACAGCATTGCTCAGGATGCCTGTCAGCTGAGGCTACTGAAAGAAAAATTACTCTGCTCAAGTGGAAAGGCTCAGTAATTAGAACCAGAATAGGAAGTTTCACTTCCTACCTATAACATCTTTAGATCTTTTTTTTTTTTTGTGAGATAGGGGTCTCTGTTGCTTGGGCTAGAGCAGTTCTCAACCTTCCTAATGGCACAGCCCTTTAATACAGTTCCTGTGGGTCATGACCCACAGGTTGAGAACCACTGGGCTAGATTGTAGTGGAATCATATTTCACAGCAACCTCAAACTCCTGAGCACAAGAGATCTTCCTGCCTTAGCCTCCTAGTAGCTGGGATCTCAGGTGCCTGCCACACCTAATTTTTCTATTTTTTATAGAGATAGGTCTTGCTCAGGCTGGTCTCAAACACCTGGTCTCAAGTAATCCTCCCACTTCAGTTCCACAAAGGATTACAGACAGGCATGAGCCACTGCACTCAGCTTTTCCTGTGTAAGATTTTTTTAATCATTTACAGGTTGGCGAAACATATATTTTACCCTTTCTGAGTCACTTTAGATCTATCAACTTAAAAATATGGATGATCTGGGCTCAGCACCTGTAGCACAGTGGTGAGGGCACCAGCCACATACACCGAGGTGGCAGGTTTGAACCCAGCCCAGGACAGCTAAACAACAATGTTGACTGCAACAAAAAATAGCTGAGCATTGTGGTGGGGTGCCTGTAGACCCAACTACTTGGGAAGTTGATGCAAGAGAATTCCTTAAGCCCAAGAGTTTGAAGTTGCGGTGAACTGTGACGCCATGGCATTCTACCAAGGGTGACGTAGTGAGACTCTGTCTCAAAAACAAACCAAAAAAAGGATAATCTGTATTTTTTTTTTTTTTTTGAGGCAGGAGCCTCAAGCTGTCCCCCTGGGTAGAGGGTAGAGTATCATGGCATCACAGCTCGCAGCAACCTCCAACTCCTGGGCTCAAGCTAGTCTCCTGCCTCCGCCTCCCAAGCAGCTGGGACCACAGGTACCCGCCACAACGCCTGGCTATTTTTTGGTTGCAGCTGTCATTGTTGTTTGGTGGCCCAGGCTGGATTCGAACCCGCCACCTTGGGTGTACATGGTTGGCGCCTTAGCCACTTGAGCCACAGACGCCGAGCCGATAATCTGTATTAAGGTGAGATGAAAAATAGAGATGGTCTGTGTCAAAGTGTTGTAAAGGGGTGCTTACAAAGGCCAGACAAGTTCAACAAGTTATGTGTGGTCAGAGTTAAGCTATGTCTATCCACATGGAAATAAGAAGACACACAAAATAATGATATTTTTCAAGTCATTTTCAATCAGGAATGACCCTGGAACTTGCAGTTCTCCCTCAACACCTGAGAAACTCACCGGGGTCTATAGCTTTGTCTAACGTGGAAAATGACTGTGGGCTGTTAACAAACCAGAGGGCAGGGTGGTGCCTGTGAATAGGGTGCTAGCCCCATATGCCAAGGGTGGCAGGTTCAAACACGGCCCCGGCCAAACTGCAACAAAAATATAGCTGGGCATTGTGGTGGGTGCCTGTAGGCCCAGCTCCTCGGGAGGCTGAGGCAAGAGAATGGCCTAAGCCCCAGGTTGCTGTGAGCTATAACACCACGGCACTCTACCAAGGGTGACAAAGTGAGATTCTGTCTCTAAAAAAACAAACCAGAGGGCACAAAGTTGATCAACACAGATGGGGTGAGTCATGTACATCGGCAATCACAAAGGGTGTCAGAGCCTGACGGTCTATTACTTGCCTTCCAAATACATGGTTCTTTTCCCTTAGTAGACAATTCCACCATGACACTAAATATGCCTGAAGGAGCCCCCTAATTAGCCGTGATTTTTGTGTGTGAGGAAAAGATCTAGGTGATTTTGTGAGTGATGAAGTCTGGTTTGGATAAAGAGCAGATACTCGCTCTGGTCTCCCAAAAAAAAACACTAGTATGTAATTGAGTTATGAGGATAACAATGCACTCTAGCCCAGGTGACAAAGTGAGACCCTGTCTCAAAAAATAGAAAATAAAAAAACACTGCATAATGCACTCAAAATTCCATTTATAGAAACATTAGCATTACCCAAAATTTAGTGATAACATAAGATTATGGAAAGCGTAAAAACCACCATTTCTAACATACAAAAATGATAGCATAGAACTTAGAAAATCTCTAAAGGGAGTAGTGGACACTAGGACCTACATTCAAGCTCTCTCTTTCTCCCTGCCTGCCCATGTGAGGTCTTGCTATGTTGCCCAAGATGGTCTCAACCTCTTGACCTCAAGTAATCCTCCTGCCTCAGCCTATAACTGGGATGAGAGGTGCAGGCCACTACACCCAGCTCCAGACCATCTATCTTTAAATTTTCCCCCAGAGGCTCGGCACCTGTAGCACAGTGTTGGTTTTTTTTGTTTTTGTTTTTTTTTTTTGAGACGGAGCCTCAAGCTATCCCCTGGGGTAGAGTGCTATGGCATCACAGCTCACAGCAACCTCTAACTCCTGGGCTCAAGTGAGTCTCTTGCCTCAGCCTCCCAAGTACCTGGGACCACAGGCGCCTGCCACAACACCTGGCTATTTTTTGGTTGCAGCCGTCATT
>CAUYQV010162904.1:0-31808 GCA_963574575.1 Galagoides demidoff | reverse complement strand
CTGTGGTCCCAGCTACTTGGGAGGCGGAGGCAGGAGACTCGCTTGAGCCCAGGAGTTGGAGGTTGCTGTGAGCTGTGATGCCAGAGCACTCTACCCAGGGGGACAGCTTGAGGCTCTGTCTCAAAAAAAAAAGAAGAAGATTTAGGCATCCAGTTTAAAAAAAAAAAAAAAAAAGAATGCACCTATGAAGGGTTTAAGAGAATTACTGTTTCCTGGATTAGGAAAACTCAAAACTGCAAAGTACAAAAACATAGTGATCTCAGTGCGGACTGTATTAGGATCAGAGAGAGATGGCAAGGGAGGGAGAGAAGGGAATCTGGAACACTATTGTAGCATGAACCGTGGTGCTCTGTGTGTGGCTGTGAATTATTAAGCCCTCACTTGTGGAATATGAGACTAGCAGTGTTAATCACAAAGGGGGAAAATGCTAAGGGAGGTTTTTGTCTTTTCTTTCTGGATGAAAAAACGTAGGTGTGGTTTAGAACAGGCAGTTCGGAGTAAGAATGGAGTTGGGCAAACAAACCAACCGGCCCTTCTGTGTGTGTGCAGTGGACTCGAGCAGAGGACATGACGGCTTTGTCCTCGCAGCTCGCTCCTTCCAAATCATTCCTGGGAGTGCTTAATATCGAAACTGACAATCATTAGTAACTGGTTTTAGCTCAGATCTTACCAAGGCGAAACTCGTGTTCGCCTTTCACCATCGTGTTCGCCTCCCATATTATCCAATCTGTCACTTACATAGTTACTTAATGAAACATTCTAAGATAACTATTAAAATTCATACGTGCAGTACGACCTTATTCAATGAGGAAATTTCTCCACAAATAGAAGTTTCTCTTCTCCTACCACTAATTATTCATGAGTTTAATATTGTTCGCTGAGAACGCGTTGCTGCAAATATTAATTCTCTAATGCACCCTTGTCGTTGATTTTTGTGTATGTCTGAGTTGATTAAGATGCAGTGACAATTGTGGTAACCATCAACAGATGCCAGGAAGAGAAACTTCAGCTTTCAGAACAGTTAATCTGAGTCTGCTTGTGTTGAGATAACCCGCTGCTCCCCAGGAGCAATGCTTTTACAATCACCTCCTGCAAGGTTGCTGCTGCATTGCTGGAACCTTCCATGCTTGTTTTAAGTGAGAACAATTGTCATTGTTCCTGTACCGGATTGGGCTTCTTTTACAGACTCAGAATCACAGAGTGGAGCCTCAAGTTCTTTGATACCTGTATAGTATACAAACGTCTTCTTCCAGTTAGTCAAGTTATGGAAACATTGAGAATCATGTCCATCAAAAGTCAGAAGGCAACATCCAGAACCCCTTTAAAGTGGTGCCCTTGAATTTCTAAATCACCAGTAACTGTGTCTGAAACCTGACTACTTGAAACAGGTCATTCACCTCTCAGGCTTTATTTAAAAAATGCTATGCCTATTTTATGGGATGCCTGGGTATCAAATTTGTTAGTGACATATGTTTGTAAGAGGACTCTTCCCAACTTCACCACGTCCAAGTTTAAGTGCTATAAAAAGTGGTCATTTTCTCAGCTTTGCTGATTACTCACTGACTTCAGAGCTTTTATTTTTTGTATTAAATCATAGTTGTGTACATTAATACTATCATGGGGTACAGTGTGATGTTTCCACATACAATTTGAAATACTTTCTTCCAATTGGCCAACATGGCCTTCATGTCATTCTCATAGTTGTTGTGGTGAGACATTTATATTCCACATTTAGAAAGATCTACTCTCCAAAGATATTTTTGAAATATCTCTTCTTGATAACTTTAAATATAAGTAGATTTTCTGCATATTTGTCTCTTGAAAAAGAGATATTTAGTATGTGCAAGTTATCAAGTTACCAAGATGATTATTTGAGCCTTACAAATTAAGACATACATATGTATTCTAAATTATAAACACTTAATGCAGAGAAGTGAATTTCGTTAAAAAGACTTAGCCATAAAGTTTTTTTTCTTGCTAATTAGGCAAATATTTTGCCAAAGAATTATATTTATTGACTTGGCCACCTATCATGAGTAATGAGCCCCATATTGATGGGCTATGTTTATATAATTAGAAGATGATACTGGTATTTGTTTACTGTCTAGGTGGAAGGTGAGTGCTTTCAAAGTATGTTTTCTTAGTTTATATTCATAAAAGTCTATGAGCTTTAAGACATTTATACTCTATATATAATATATTTGCTATGTACCCTTGAAAAATGCACCATAGGTGTGGTCCCAAGAAAGTGCGGTGAAAGCTATGTTAACCAGTTTGATGTAAGCATTCCAAATTGTACATAAAACCAGCACATTGTACCCCATAATGCATTAATGTATACACCTATGACTTAATTAAAAAAAGAAGTCTATGAGCTAAAAATGGCTGCCATTTTATAAAGGAAGAGTATCAAGATGAGCGGGATAAATTATTGCTCAAGGTCATAATGCTGGTATAGGACTGAGGCAGAAGTTTAATCCAAAGGTCTTTTACCACTTGTATCATATTCTCTTCCTGCTTAGAAGCCACCATTCCTGGATTCAATAAATTTATAGAAAAATCACATCATCATAAATATTACTTAAGATTTACAAAATTAAATGCATATAATTATAGAGAGGCTATAATTACATTGATAATTAATTTGATTGATGTAAGTATTTACCTGCCATCAAAGATTATATATTTTCAGATCAACTTCTACTAGGTAAAACCAAAGGATGAAAAATTTGGAAAGGTATAAAGAAATAATTTAATCCATATTTATACTATTAGACAAGTCTTCACCTAATGCCCATGATAAAATTCTATAAACAAAACAGAAATAATTAGTATGGGAGGAGGGAGACATCACACTGAAGAATTTAATTGAATTTTGTGGAAATGAGAAATGACAGACTAAACAATAAATAGGGCAACAGTGCAGTTATCTGTGGAAAATAGAAATAATAGCTTGTCAGGGACAGAGACGGGGATTTCAAATCCCATTTTGCCACTGACTCACTTGGTAACATTTGACAAACTAAAACCTGCCTGTTTTTCACTCCCCCCAAAAGAAAACAGAGGAAAGATAATATTATAGTCATGCTATATATCATAGGACCACTGTGAGGAATAAATTTTCAAAGAATTTATTATAAGGTGCTTTGAAAATATTAAATACTAGATAATAATAAAGTTTAATATACAAATATGATTCAAATTTCCAGGTTACTATAACAACTAAATTCTAAAGTGATTCTTTGAAAACAGGAAAAGATGCTATATGTAAAATTATATGAAGAATTTATTTCTATTTTCATTTCAGTTATTCCAATAGAAAAAGCTGGTGAATAAATAGGAACTGTACATTTATTCTCTTGTACCCTTGTAAAACGCACCATAGGTGTGGTCCCAAGAAAGTGCAGTGAAGGCTGTTAACCAGTTTGATGTAAGCATTCCAAATTGTACATAAAACCAGCACATTGTACCCCATAAATGCATTAATGTATACAGCTATGAATTAATTAAAAAAAGAAGTCTATGAGCTAAAAAAAGTCTATGAGTATAGCTATGAGCATATCTAGTTCTCCAGAGGCCATTGAGCCAAACTTGAACCCAATCCTCTAAATGTTAACTTTCGTCCAACTCAGAGACATTTCTACAAATAAATCCAACAGCTATTAGGAGACATGAAGAAGGGAGTGTCTGTGATAGTTTTACAGGGGGCTCTAGGATACTTCAGTAGGCATATAGCATGCTGGGAGGGATAAAGTATTGACGTAAAGGGAATAAATTAGAGGGCATGCAGGGAAGCCCTTGACAAAATTACTAGCCCAGAATGTAATGGATAATTATAATCTGAACACGTCTTAACTGAAATATAAGTCTCAAACAAAACTCAAGACCCAATATTCCATACTACTCATTGGATTTAGCATCTTGTGGAATTTTGGACAAATGGTGAAGTAGAGTGGGTAGTATAATCTGGGAGAATGGGCTAACAACATGAATTTGCATATGACGTAGCATGACTTGAGAAGCAGGGGTGTTTCTAGGGAAATTTATCTAAGATAAGGCAGGAAGATGTGGAGCTAAGGACCCAGTTCTGGGAAATAAAGCTAGTTTTGTAAAGGCAGGAAATCAGGCCCTGATTCACAAGCCAGGATAGAGGGCTTTGCCCCTTCCATGCTCTAGACACAGCAGATAGGAGGAGACTAGATTCCAAAAGTATCTCTAAAGTGCAGAGCAATTACTAGGGTCAGTTGCTTTCTAGTCACGTCAAATCTCTCCCCCCATCCCTCTAGCCTCCACCTTCAGGTTTCTGAGGACTATTATGCATCTTCGCTATTGCCCTCTCACCAAGTATTTGGGGCATTTCCTGATGTTTTCTCTGACTGGACTGCACTTATTATCAGGCCAAGGAAAAGAAGCCTTCAGATTACTGAAAGATTCATTTCTTTAACTGAGCTGGAACTTGCAGTAAGAAGGAGACTGACACATAGGATTCTTTCATAATTGAGGCATGCATTTGTAAAATTATTAAAATATTCCATTGTGCATCAAGTTAAACAATACTAGAAGTCAATATTACCTTAAATTTAACAGATATTTACAAAGAAATGACACAACTGACCTAGCAACAAGCCAAGAGGAAAAAAAAATACATACACATGGGGAAAACATGCACAGAATTCTTTAACCAAAGAAGGATTCTGAGCTGAATAAAATATAGCAAGATCAGGAAAAGTCTGAATAAACTAGACTAAGAGGGCTTACTCTTAGCCACTGGAGAATCTATAGCACAGAAAGATAAAAGGCAAGTGTCTCTTAGCAAAACAGTGTTTTAATTTAACACTTCATCTCACTGTGTGCCAAGCACTTTCTCAATTTTTGATGAATACTCATTCAATAAATCTTCAAAATCATCTTAGGAGATAGGCACCATTTTTATTCCTATTTTATAGGTAAAGATGGAATCAAAAGAAGTAAAATTTCTGGCCCAAGGTCATATGGTTGTGGTACTGCAGTTCCAACCCAGGCAACCTAATTTCAGAGTTCATGTATTAACCAATACATTACCCAGCCTATTCAAGAGCTAACTGTAGATGGATAGTTCTAGTTCTAAGGCAATTTTCTTCCGTACCTCATTGCATATTGATGATTTTTATTTTAAGGCAAGTTAAGACTTACCTTTCTAGACAATTTTCACAAAAGCCATAATTTTGTTAATAATTAAGTTTAATTATCTGGCACTTCCTTTTTGTAAACACAGTAGAGCTTCTGAATAATGATATTTGAGGCCACAACTGGTATTCATATAACAGGCAAACTCTATTAAAATGTGACTTATTGGTTTCATTAATAGAAGCTGTGAAACACATTTTAATCTGTCTTATATCCAAATCATGGAGGAGGGGCACTTAAACCTAGTGCCTTAGAAAGTCAGATGGAAGCAAGGATTTACCCAAGTATCTGTGGGCACATAAAATGAACTGGAAAAATCAATCAGTGCAAATGTTAAGAGGACTCTAGATGGTCAGGATTCATAAGTCAGCTCAGCCAAAGACCACATTATTAGTTACATGTAGAATTCTATTCCTTATTTTCAGGGATATATAGATGCCCTCCTTTTTTTTTTTTAATAAAAAACAGCCTCAGAATAAGGAATGGAATAACATTGGGTCACACGAGTAGTTAGGAGCTGAGTTGTAGATTTCAAGCCAGTCTTCTGACCTCTGTTTCTTGACCCTTAAGCCTACTCCTCAACTCATCTCAGTTTAATGTTGGCAAAAAATGATGCCAGAAGAGGAAATGAAGACAAAAATATCAGAGGACACTGCTCTTAGAACAGGCTATAGCTCTGAAGGCTAAAAGGAAAAAGCACCCTTGAGCTCATGATTTAGAGAACGTCTGTATTTAACACTATCTTTGGCAACATTGACAATTGATCACTGGATGGTTGTTGTTATGCAGCGTAAATAACTTACGTATAAGATTTACTCTCTAAACTTCAAAGACAAGAGTTAAAAACTGCTACCATGAAGTATTTATAGCATGCATGTGTCTAAGTCAGAATTTCTAGCAGGAAACACAAATTATTCTGGTTATTTTAAGGAAAAATAAATTTAAATCAGAAACCAAGGTGTTAAGAAACCATTGGAAACCCTAGAGGAGCAGGAATCAGGAGCCATCACTGAAACTCTTGGGTTTAAAACATGCTGCCATAGATAAGATCCAGGAATAAAGAAGCTGCCTCTGGACACCCATAAAGTTGGTTATTTCATTCTGAAACCCTTATTTTGATTGCCACAGATTTTCCTAGACACTCTGTTGACTTTACAACCCCTGCATTCCAGAGACAGCCTCTGGAATTTGGTTTCTGCCTAAAGTCTACCCACGAAATCTCTTATGAGTAAATCTAATTCATATTTAGAATCCTGGCTGCAAAAGAGCCTGAAAATGTAGTTCTTAGTTTCTAGCCCTTGAAGAATAGGATAGGACACAGAACAAGTTAGGAAAGAATGGGGAATTCCAATCAATCATATCCAGTGTGGTATTAGTGTCTTATAATTTAATTATTGGAAAAAACACATCCTAAACAAGATTCTGAAAACACAAAGTATTGCAGTGAGGGTCCTTTTGTTCACAATTTCACACAGAAAAAAGGCAAGAAAGTATAAGACGAATAAAGAAAGAAGACATAGTTTGAGTCTGATCCTGGGCATTTCATTCCTGTGTCCAGCTATGTGTTATGGAAGATGACTCAGAGAAGAGCCAAAAACGAAAGGATGATCTTTACATTTGTTTTCTAAATGTTAACATCCCTGACTGGGGCCATGTCTTAAGCACTCATCACTTAATACCTTTAAAGTTATTAGCAGGATTGATGACAGGGAACAGGGGTAATATTCAGAAACCAAGTGAACCCATTTCATACTTTTCCCCTCTAGCCAATTTAATGCTAAGTGTAATTTTAACTATCGAATGCCAGCTCCTCTAGTTTTCTTATCTTAAGTAAGCAAGTTGCTTGAACTTCTAATGTCTCAATGATTTTATATGGTAACAATGAAAATAGAATACTTAAGGGTTTTCTCATGATTAACTAATTTTGGTAATATTTCCAGTATGAGTGTTAAATGGTAGAGATATCAAATAATAATAATTCAAAGTTCCAAGAAATTGTCAGGAGCCAAAATAAATTGGGGTCATCTGTGTCCTAATTTGATATATTTCCTATTATATTCCCTCTCTAACATATATGTCTGTCATATAGAGTACACATAGTCTCATGTATGCAGAATAAATGTTAAAAAGTTCTTCCAAGTATAGAAGAAACCTACACGTAAGCCTTAAGAAAGTTCTAGTGGAAATTTGTAACTTACAGAAAGAGTAAGCCTTCCTAAGTAATTCAAATCATCCACAGCTTTATTTTACACAAACAAATAGCTTTTCTTCCTTAAAAAATAATAAGCCTGACTTCAGACAAAAATCATTTAATCACTTGCAGATTTTATTCTGGAGGAAAAAAATCGACTTATTTATATGGATTTTGAAATGTTAGTCCTATGCAGACCTTTTATTTTAGATGAATAAATTCAATGTTATTCAGTTAATTATATTTAAGAGGAAAGCAGGATCAGTATGATATATTATAGACACTGCCATAAACTAATTTCGAGCATAAGAAAATTTTGTAAGTTAATGATAACATATAAGCCCATAGAAATGATAAGGAGAAAAATAGATAAGATTTATTTTTTTATCCAAGTAGTCAGAATAAAAAAAATATACATCCATCCACTTATTAAAGGAGAAATATCGTTGACCATATTCTGCATCAGGGGCTATGTTAAATGTTTAGAAAATAAAAATTAACATCATGGTACCATCCTAAAAATGTTCACAATTAAACAAGGGTGAAAATTAAGTTTGATAATGCGTAACTGTGGTGTTGTCAGATAGCTTTCATCAAACAAAGATTCTGAGAAGCTTAATTATACAGGAAGGTTATTAGGGCGTGCTCTGTGTATAACACCCACAGAGGAAGGGAAAGAAGAGAGGTTTGGCACAGGAAAAGGCTGGTTTCCATGTGGTCTCAACATCCTCAGCTGATCGCACGGGGAGCTGAGACAGCCCTTCAAAGTTGTCCTAAACTGGTACAAAAGGGCAGGTCTTTGCAACCCCCATATCAACAAGTCATCGGATGTACTCTGCTCCTGAGAAGGAAACATCATTTGGGTGAGGCAGGTCTTTGTAGATGAGGGAAATTCCCTAAGATGCCTCAACATGACTAACAGCTGTCAGTGGCAGCGTTCTCAACAGCTGGGTGAATAAGTTGAAATCAGGTCAACAAGCACCACACCCAGGAGTGCTGCAGACAGAGAGCACTATAGGGCTTAGCTGAAAGGAATAAGTTCACTCTATGTGATGTGGGTAGAAACTACAGGCTGGGTAAAGTGCCACTGGGGAAGTGTTTAACCTGAAACTTGGACTATACTGAGGATTATTTCAAGTAATAAAAGTAGGCAATAACTTTTCAGGCAGAAGGAACAGTATGTATAAAATAATTTATCCAAGGACAAGAAATCAAAGAGACATTTACACCCCATGTTCGTTATAACGCTATTCACGATATCCAAGGTATGAATATTAATTGACCCAATCTGTGTGTCCAACAGCATACGAATAAAGAAAATGTGGCACATAGACATGACGGAATATTATTCAGCCATAAAGGAAAGAATCTAATTCTGTCATTTATGGCAACATGGATGGAAGTGGAAGAAATTATGTTACATGAAATAGGGCAAGAACAAAAATTCAAGCACTGCATGTTCTCATTCATATGTGAAAGCTAAAAATAGTTGATCTCATAGAAGTAGAAAGTAGAACATAGAATATTAGAGACAGAAAGTGTAGGGACAAAGGAGGGATAGATAGAGATCTGTTAAAGGATCCAAAATTACAGCTAGATAGGAGGAATAAATTCTACATCCTATACCACTTTAGGATGGCTGTAGTTAACCACAACATATTACATAGTTTAAAGAGCTAGAAGGTAGATATCAGATGTTCCCAACACAAAGAAATGACTAGTGTTTGAGATAATGCTAAAACACAAATCTGATCACTATTATATACCAAAACAGCACTATGTACTTCATGAAGAATGCATAATTATTATTTTTTGATTAAGAAATAGTTTTTTTTTTTAAGTAATGGAGGTGAAAGAGTGAAGCGTAAGGAGAGAAATGTGAAAATTTAATCCAAATGAAAATTAGAATAAGTGTTAGGGAGGGAAAAACTGAAACTGGAGCTTCTTAACTTGATCAGGTCTATTTATTTATTTTTGTTGTCCTTACAATTGCCAGTGGGATCTTCTTCATAAATTCTTTCCCTAGGCTGATTAAGAGTTTTTCCTTACTTTCTTCTAGGGTTTATAATAGTTTTGTGTTGTATACTTAAATCTTTTATCTGTTGTGTGTTAATTTTTGTAAGTGGCAAGAGGGGCAGGTCCAGTTTCAGTCTTTTACCTGTGGCTAAGCAGTGCTCCCAGCACCATTTGTTGAATTCCTTTCCCCAGTGTATATTCTTTATTTGCTTTGCCAAAGATCAGACTGGTGATATGAGGTTTCAACTCTACATTGTCTGTTCTGTTCCTTTGATCTGTCTCTATCTTAATGCCCATACCATGCTGTTTTGACCACTATAAATTTGTAGTATAGCCTGAAGTCTGGTAAAGTGATGCCTCCAGATTGGTTTTTATTTCATAGATTGCATTGGCTATTCAGGTTTTTTTCTGGTTCTATATGAAACATAGAACTATTTTTTCAAGATCTTCAAAGTATAACGTTGGCATTTTAATGGGGATTACATTAAATTTGTAGATTGCTTTGGGTAAGATAGACATTTTAACAATGTTGATTGTTCCAAGCCATTAGTATAATATGTTCGTATACCTGTTAACATCTTATGCAATTTCTTTCTTCAATGTTTTGTAGTTCTTGCTGTGAAGATCCTTCATATCCTTTGTTAAATGTATTCCAAGATATTTCATTTCCTTGGTGCTAGTGTGAAGGGTATTATGTCTTTGATTTGATTCTCAGTTTGTTTTTGGTGTATATGAAGGTTATTGATTTATGTACACTGATTTTATATACTGAGACATTGCTGTATTTCTTCATCAATTCCAGGACTCACATGGTTGAGTTCTTTAGATTTTGTAGGTATAACATCATATCGTCACCAAAGAGCAATAATTTGACTTCGTCTGTCCCAGTTGGATGACCTTGATATCCTTCTTTTTCTGATTGCATGGGCCAGGACTTCTAGCACTATGTTAAACTATAGTGGCAATAGCTAACATCTTTTTCTGGTTCCAGTTCTAAGAGGAAATGCTTTCAGTTTTTCTCCATTCAATACAATGTTGGCTATGGGTTTGTCATAGATGGCTTCAATTAGTTGAAAGAATGTCCCATCAATGCCAATTTTCTTAACCAAAAAATAATGCTGAATTTTCTCAAATGTGTTTTCTGTGTTTATTGAGAGGATTATATTTTTGTTTTTATTTCTTTATTTAGTGGATTATATTTATAAATTTGAATATGTTGAACCAGTCTTCCATCCCTGGAATGAAGCCCATCTAGTCGTGATGAGTTTTTTTCGATGTGTAGCTTTTTTCTGTTTGCTAAGACTTTATTGAATATTTTTGGGTTGATGTTCATTGATGATATTGATTTGTAGTTTTCTTTTTTGTTGAGTCCTTTCCTGGTTTTGGTGTCAGGGTGATATTTACTTCATAGCAAGAGTTAGGGAGGATTCCTTCCTTCTCAATGTTTGGGATGAATTATGCAATATGAGTACAAGATCTTTTTTGAAGATTTGGTAGAATTCTGGTGTGAAACCATCTGCTATGGGACTTTTTTTTTGTTGGCAGCTTTTTTATTGTTGTTTTCATTTCAGTGCTTGATACTGATCTGTTCAAGAGATCTCTTTCTTCCTGACTGAGTCAAAGGAGGTAGGTAGTGTGATTCCAGGAATCACACGTGGTCAATTTCCTCCATGTTTTCAAATTTCTGGGCATAGAGATTTTTGTATTATAAAGTGATGATATTTTGCATTTCTGTGGTATCTGTTGTTGTTTCCCCCTCTTCATTTCTGATTGAGTTTATTAAAAAATCCACATTTTTGTTTCTGATTAATCTGGTCAAGAGTTTGCCAATTTTATTTATCTTTTCTAAGAACTAATTTTTTGCTTTGTAAATCTTCAGAATGGTTCTTTTGTTCTTGATTTTATTTAAAGAAGATAAGTCTACAAACATTCCTGGTGCTTGATTAGAATAGAGAGAAACCAATCTGAGGGCAATGTATTTACAATAATTTGAACACTAAATTTTGATAATGAGTCAAATCTTTTTCTCTTCAGGGAAAGAGAAGAGTCGGACATGAAGTAAATAATGAAGTATAGGTTCCACCAAATTTTTAAGAAATAAATTTGTTCCCTCCTACCTGTATACACCACATGTAACATTACCCAAGCATCAAAAGGTTCTTTCTAATTTCTAAAGTAATAACTGTTAGTATTAAGGAATTCAGATAGGAGCTTTGCACATACAAATACCTAAAATTTTAGACCAGAAAAGTAGTTCTAAAAGGCAACTGGGTAACCATGGAAGGCAACTAATAATAATTGTTTAACACTATTAGTTGGCAAGTAATTTCCTGGATCATTTGTTTTTCATTCAATGATAGGTAAACAAACTAACAAAACTTCCCCACATGGGGCACAAAAATATTCTATACTAGGGCCTAACATTTGATAATCAGAAAAAATATTTGCTATATATAGTATACAACAAATTATATTGTGACTTAAATACAAGCCAAGAAAAAAGATAGTCTTTGAAATGAGAGAAAATAAGAGCTAGTACAACAGTCTAACAAAAAAGTATGATAGCACAGAGAAACTTTATTCATTTATTTATTCATTTAATAAATATTTATTGAGCAGTCCTAGGTTGGAGGACCTAAGAGGCAGACCCTCAAAAGAGGATTCCTTGCAAGTGATTTTTTTTAAGGCAACACCCCCAGAAAAGACCAGTGATGAAGTAGGGGAAGCAAGCTCTCAACTTCAAACCAAAATGTAAGCTGCACTTCCAGTGGTCTCGAGCAGTTCCTCTTTGCCTAAAGCCCACCCAGAGTGGCTATGTAAACTCTCAGGTAGTTCCAACTCTCTCTGTGCATGAGGAAAGCAGCTCCAGTAGCCAAAGTGTAATCCTTTGAAGAGAGGGATAGATGCTATGCCAGTATCAAAAGTAAAGCAAAGCAAAGCACAGAGTAGGTGGGGGATGGGCACACGCGAAGAGTCCAGGGATCCCAGGGGATCTGAGTACTTACTGTGAAACCACCGTTGTGGTGGGTACTATGATTACAAGGGTGAACAAGGTAGTCCCTGCACCTACATTGTAGTCTAGAAAATGTAGACAATAAACAAAAAAACTAAACATGTAAATGGTATAAGGATGGTTTATAGCAGTAAGTACAATAAAGGGAATCAACATGTATAAAATAAGAGGAAATGAGGTGGCATGTTACTCTATATTATGGAGTCATGAAGGGCCTCTCAGACAAAGGAATATTGGTTCTGATGTAGAAAACTTGAATCTTATTAAAATTAAAACAGAGCTAGGCTATATAAGAAAATATAAAGTAAAAATCCAGTATTAGAAGAAAATCTATTTTAAAAGCAAAAAAGAAAAAAGAAATCAACTTCACAACGTAGACCTTAAGCCCAAGACAGTAAATTCTCTGGATATTGACTTAATGCTTAAGCTTTAAAGGGCTACATGTGTAGGAAAAGTAAATAAAGACTCAGAGTCAAGGATGGGGATTCAGACCACAAACATGACCAAACATTCTTCCTCTTGGCTAATATAAATGGTTTCCACTTCTTTACCAATGACAGTTTTAACCTATCTTGTTTCCTTCTGCCTTCTGGATAAAAAATAATGATTTCCCAGTCCAATTGGCCCTGCTTTTTGACAGCATCCAATTTGGAGCAAAGCCCTGATCCTTGAACCTACACCAAAATTACTTAAAATAAGCCTGAGTCCTGTTACAAGCCCAACTTAACACTCTTACTGAGACACCTCATAGTTGTTAATGGTATGCTGTCTCCTTTGTTGCCACAAGAAACCCAACTTTGACTACAGGGATGTTCCTGGTAGGTTTTGGCTAGAGGGAGCTAATAGTACGCCATGACTATCAGGATACTCATTAAAAACTAAAAATAGTCTTCATTTCCAATCTACTAGAGAGAAAAATATGAAATTATGAGAAGAGAAACTCAAATAATCCAAAAGGAAGAAATATATAACAGGTAAAAATAAACAGAAAAAAGGGATAAATAAAAGGTACAAAATAATATAGTAGAAAATACATCTAAATATAGCAGCAACATTAACATAAATATATTAAATTCCACAGATACAAAATTATAATTATCATTTTCATAGAGAAATCCTTAAAAGATAGAGAAAGCCTTAGAGTAAAAGATTGGACAAAGAAAAAAACAATGGAAAGAAAGTAGGCATATCGGCTCGGCGCCTGTGGCTCAAGCGGTTAAGGTGCCAGCTACATACACCTAAGGTGGTGGGTTTGAATCCAGCCCAGGCCAGCCAAATAACAAAACATAGCCAGGCATTGTGGCGGGTGCCTGTGGTCCCAGCTACTTGGGACGCTGAGGCAGGAGAATGCTTGAGCCCCGGAGTTGGAGGTTGCTGTGAGCTGTGATGCCAGGGCACTCTTCCCAGGGGGACAGCTTGAGGCTCTGTCTCAAAAAAAAAAGAAAGAAAGAAAGTAGGCATATCTAAAGTAATATTAAATAAAATTTGAGTATGAGAATAAAACTAGTACACTAGAAGCAAAGGAGAATTTACAAGTATAGGTGAAATGTTCACATAGAAGAGCCTATTAATTATTTTAATATGTGTGTTCTCTACTTCTTCCATAAAAAAGGAAGAAAATTGTAGTTGGGCACATTGCAACCCTGAATAAAAATATCTTTCCCAGCTCCCTTTCCAGTTAGATGTGGATGTAAGCAAAAAAGTAGTGTAGGTTACTCAATACCATGATATTTATAGGAAACAATTAAAGAAACTAAAAGAAATTAGAAAATACTTAGTGAGGATGAAGGGGGAACCAGAGAACCCCCTAACTATCTTGAAATAGGTGAAAGGCTGGCACATTGAAGAAGGATTAGGTTTGTTCTTTCGGGCTTCAAAAACCAGACCAAAATTACAAGAGGCAGAGTTCAGATTGATGTAATAAAGGTGTTGTATCTTTATATATCATTAGAATTTCCACAGTAGGTTTGTAAATTTAAAGTTAGAAGGGACTACCTTAAGGACTTCAAAGTAGGCCCATAAAGTTTCTCATTAGGAATGTTGTAGAAGTCAAGCATCAGATGATTGGTTGTACTAGATAACCTCTAGGCTCGCTTCCAAGCTTAAGATTCTATGACTCTTGCTATTTAATTTAAAGTCCATTCTTCAGAGTAGCATCATGATACAGCAACCAAATTCTGATTACCTCTATATAAAGATCATTAAAGCAATTTCCCAGAAAACTCAGTCTGTACTATTTTTCCTATAAAAGAGCACTTCACAGATGATCCAGTTCAATATTCACATGACTGTGAGTCTTTAGCCAATGTGGTTCTGTTCCAAAAATATGTTGTGGAATACATTTGAGAGCAATCATTACAAGGAGATCAGATAACATGTCATCCAAGATTTCTCTGAAATGTTACACTTTCCTATTAAAGGATCATGATTTAGTTAATTAACTGAATTAATGGTTAATGATTTGGAGGGTTGACAGCTCCCACTCTAAATGCATTTTCATAATAAGGCTATTTTACAAATTATATCGATTCTGACTTTCTTCTCTCAGATTTTGATGTCATTTAGTACACAGCTGAGAACTAACAGCATCCCTTCTACCCATCCCCACTATGGAACTGAGAATATTTTTTTAAATGAGCCACTAAACTTGAGACAAAATAAAGTTGACAAATGATTAGAAGAAGCATGCTTGTTTTCATTCACATTTTTGAATATCAAATTTTGTCAACTCCCTCCCCTCCAAAAGAAGCGAAATCTCTATCTGTATGTAAATCAATTTACATACATATGATCCATTAAAGGGTTGACATTCATTACCTTCCATGGTTTGACAACAAACTAATTCAGTTTTCCAAATAGGTCTCAATAAAAGTTTTTGAACAACTTAACATGCCCACACTATTCTGCAGTATGTTGAAGAAGGGGTCTGCAATTAAAATACTTATAGAAGGCTCGACGCCTGTGGCTCAAGTAGCCAGCCGCATACACCTAAGGTGGCGGGTTCAAATCCAGCCAGGGCCCGCCAAACAACAATAATGGCTGCAACCAAAAAATAGCCAGGCATTGTGGCGGGTGCCTGTGGTCCTATCTACTTGGGAGGCTGAGGCAGTAGACTCTCTTGAGCCCAGGAGTTGGAGGTTGCTGTGAGCTGCGATGTCACAGCACTCTACCCAGGGGGATAGCTTGAGGCTCTGTCTCAAAAAAAAAAAAAGAAAGAAAAAAAATACTTATAGAAAAAATAAGCTTTAGGAAACACTGGATCGGAAAAAGAGAAAACATGGTACATTAATGTGGATAATTTTAAAAAAATTCATGAACGAATTTACATTTAAAATAACCCAGAAGGAGACAGAGAATACATCATTTTTCAAACTATATATTGTCATAGAAACCTCTTTCGTTAGAATATCTAGTCCCTATCATCCAGGCCACATTTGTGATGCTTACAATTTTAATAAACAGAGGCTTCATTAGCTATTTCCCAAATTTATCTTAAATGATTGGAAATGACTAGACAAAGGCATTATGGAAATACTAAGGAAAAAGATATTGTTTATTGATTCTAGGAACCATTCCCACCCATCTATAACTCTTCCCTGTACTACTGTGGCATAAACTCTGGAAACTACATTTCCCAGACTCCGTTGTCAGCAGGGTTTCAATTAGATCCTGCCAATGAGAGGCACATGTAAGAGATTTGGATGGCACTAGACAAGGAAAGCGTTATTTTTCTCTGGCAATTATATTGAGGAATATGGGCATCAGCAGATGGTAAATTCCCTGAAATACACCCCTCTGACTTTTATTCACCCGGCCTTTAATGGTTGTGTGCGCCTCTAATTCCCAATATTAAACCTCCTCCTGCTGGAAATACCTAAAGAAGCTGCTATTTTCCTCACCAAGGCTTAGCCAATGATTTAAGAGGCACAGTCAAGGACAAATAGTAAGGGTGAATAGCAATATCTGCAGGCACTTTTAAAGGGAGTCATGACAGGAGTGATTTATAGTCTGAGCGGAATTTTAACAATTGGATTAAATATTGAGATTTAGAAACATGGGATGGGTAATGGAACAGCTGAGCAAACTCTGCTGAACATCTTCCTTGCTGCCAAGAGAAAACAGACACAAATAGACAGATTCTGCAATATAATTAGTGGAATTTTTCAACTTCTAAAAAATGGACTATCATAAATATTCTAAAAACCTGTACAAGATGTCAGACCTACATCAAAGCAATGTGATCACAAACAAGATGATAAATTAGGCAAATGTCGAGCTTCACAGCCTAAATCACCGCCAAAAGTTAGGCTTATTTCTATAACAAAATCCTTTGGTGGCTATATTAATATATGACTCTCTTGCTATTATCTCATTTCAAGGATTTAATTATTTGTATCCTCTCAGATTTTAGGAGATGCCACTATTTTTAGATGTCTCAAATGTTGCTGAACATGGGGCCTGAGAGCTTAGAGAATATACTCATTTTTTTCTTAATACACTTACTCAAAGAAAAAAGTCAAGTCTATCACATTCAGGCTTCTGGCTTGTAGATTATTTTTGCACTATGAAAAGTAAAACATATTAAGCTTTTAGAGTTTTCACTTACAAAGAACATAAAAACTACCCAGTACTAGAGTAATTTTAAGGTGTAGATATGAGCTGTCTTTCTCATTTGTAGTTTCCGTCCCACATCATGCCAAATATATTAGAATACACTCATATCCCACAGTTAATATGAATGTTTTGCTATATAATATTTAAAGGATTTTTATACTTTCAGTTTTGAAGGTATTTTTCATTGCATAATATATTGATTATTGGATACATCTCAGCAATCATGCTGCATACTGGGGAACTCTAGCAAAATGAGACAATCCAAACTTAACTAGTTTCAAATGTAATGAACTTCTCAAAAGACTACCAAAGTTAATAAACGTTACCTTTTAGGACATTTTGGAGACGTTTGCTGAAATGAAACTTTTGACCTCGGGGTTTTTCTCTTCATATGTCAGAGCCAATAATCATCTGATATTGCAAACATTTCAGAAGCCTTTGATAAAATACTTAACAATGAGACATAAGACCATCAATAAACAATGTGCAGCTTGGGCTGAGAGCGTGAATTCATATGATTATCTATCTAACAATTGACAAGTTTTCCTCTTCCTAGTCCAAGCTACCAGAATGGGATGTGGAGAAATAAATTGATTGTCTGTCCTTCCCTCTTTGCAATCCATTTAGAAGTCCACTATATCAATGGTCTCTGATATTTTCTTGCAGTCAATGTCTCCCCCACCACATCCCATAGCGCAAAGGTGTTCTCCCTCCTACCTGGTTGCTACCTTACTCTCCGGCATCTTCCAGTCACTTCCTACCAGGTTGTAGACTTTCACTATATCCAGTTTGGCTAATAAGTTGGAGAACATCAACAAAGGTCTGGAGTTCAAACATTGTTACTAAGTAGATGGAAGCATCTAGTTAAGCTGACAGTTCTCCTGGTTGGTACAATATGCCTTCTGCTATTTAACTTCCTGAGAGAACGAGTGTTTTGACTTTTTCCCCCAGGGTAGGACCAATTGGTTTCATCCACTACTAATAATAACTTGTATAAGAGAAATACCTGGATGGACATCAGTTTCAATGAAAGATGCTATTCTTCATATATTGATTCATCTTTCTAGAAAAATAACAGCTAACAGGTAGTCTGTCCCCTTATGAGATGGAATTTTAATCAAAAGCTACTTTGTGGGGGAAGGGCAAGATGGTAAACTAGAAGCTGCCCACATGTGCTGCCCTCAAAGAGAGGATTGAAAGTTGCAGGTGAACAGCCACCTACAGATGGGCCTCCATGGAAAGAGAATTGTGACTCACTGGAGAAGTGAGAGTGTAGAATATTCAGAGTGAAAGAAAAGGTAATATGTTGATCTAGTCAGAAAGATCAGAAGGTACCTGAGAGAGGCATCCACACGTGGGAAAGACCAGGAGAAAAGAGCTCTAGGGCTCTCTGATCCTCCCACAGACACTGAGCCTAAGCTGTGAAGGGACCCACTAATCACCATCACAAACCTCCAGACTGATCAGGCAGTTGGTTGGAGTCTGTGTAGCGACACTGCCCATCAATTCATGAGTGGATTAAGAAAATGTGGTATGTATATACCATGAAGTACTTCTCAGCCATAAAAAGGAATGGAATAATAGCTAGTGTAGCATCTTGGTGAGGACTGGGAATCATTATCCTAAGTAAAGTATCTCAGGAATGAAAACACAAGCACTCCGTGTGCTCTCTAATAATTGGGAGCTAATCAGTGGGCACACATCAGCACAAACAGATGTAATGGTCACTCAAAATCAAGAAAGTGGGAGGGGAGGAGAGGGTAGAAGCTAAAAAGTAATCTATTGGGTATAGGGAACACTATTCTGGTGCTGGAGACACTGAAAGCCCAAACTTAAGCATTATACAAGGTACCCATGTAACAAAACATTTCTACTGCCTTAATATTTTAAAATTTATAAAAAGAAAAAAAAATCCTTCCTGGCTGAATCATGCTTTAAAACTTCCAGATGAATGTCAAAATTATTTTCTCAAGTTTCAAAAGTCCTATTGGGATTTTACCCTGAATTACAGTAAACATACCTCTGAATGTAGAAAACTTAGAATGTTTATAGTATTTAGTCTTCCTACCCAGGAATATGTCATTCTTCTACATTTACATAAATCTTGCTTCTTTCCCACTAAATGTGGTAGTTGGGGAAAAAAGCTACTTTGTGGTAGGTGCATCATATCTATTCTTATCCAGTTATCATACCAATTCAACGAAGTAGGTCCTTGTCTTGCTGCTATTTTTCAAAGAAAGAACAAAGTTATGATCTTGCAGATAGCCATTTTCCAATCCTTTGTTACAAATTCAAAAGTTCTGTTATCAAATCCCATCTGTGTCCCACTAAGTCACCCACTACCTTTGTTTACACAGCACTTTCACATGCATTATCTCTTTTAAAACAAATATAAGCCCCTCATTTTCAAGGGATGGGGTTGTAATTAAAGTCTTAATTTTTAATTAACCTTGCTCAGTGTTCTGACATGAAAGGTAGTCCATAGACTCCACAAGACTGTCCCTTCAAAGTCTTTAGGCTGATAGAGTATATTTTAGATAAGTTCCTTCCTTAACCTGGTTTAATTTAATACTGAGAAAATTTCTGTAGAAAGAATATTTTTCTATTCAGCAAGTCATGGTGTTATAATGGCCTCATGAACTGTTCCAAAGACAGCATTACCACACCATAGATGCTATATGAGAAACAAAGCATCAGAGTTGATGAAGTCTATTTTAAAATTATTATTAGTTGATGAAACCAATTTGTGCTATCCTTGAAGGCAATTATCAAGAAGACTGCTTCCCCAGGAAAGTGGTGAAATAGGAGAAAAGGCCAAGGGTGTCCGCCAGGAGGGCCATCAGCTTAACAATTACATATTTATCATTAATAATATTATCATATTATATGTATTTATCTCATTATAAATAATGAGATATTTAAAAGCAGCTTTTATAAATTTTAAATGGTTACATATAATGAAAAGACATCAATCTGGCCTCAGACATCTATAACACTAAATGGTAAATGACAAAGGAATAATTTCTAGTAAGTTTTATGGACAAAAACATGATTTCAAATTTTATAGTTAGTTAAATGTTTGGCTTATATATAAGGGCATCAAAAAAAGTTCGTAAGTACTGAAGGGCAGACAACATATAAAGTTCATGTGCCAATTCCAAAGAACACATTTTGATATTTCTCCTACTCACTGAAATTAAATTTTTAAAAAGTTCCAGAATGAGAACATGGAATAAAGCATTTGAAAATAAGCACCAAAGCCAATTAATGGAGAAATATATAAATAATTGTTTACAATAGAGTTATAAATGGAAAATCAAAATTGAAAAATAATTCTTGAAATAAAATACTTTTACTAGAAAACTGTAATAATAAGATAGCACTCAAAATACTGTTAATAAAATCAAGAAAGAAAGAGGTAAATGAGTAGGGAAATTCAAGCATGTTAAATGTCCTGTCTCAAAGACAGAAGAAGGAAATGCAAAAAAAAAATTTACTTTCACCATGACTAATAGAAAAAAATAAGTTAATGATTTTAAAATAAAGTTAACTACCAGAATTATAATTAAAATAATTTTCACCTTTATTTTTTATGCAAAACAGCAAAACATATAAAATAAGGAAAGGGCATCTTATAATGAAAAACTTTATAGTTTAAAATAGTTTTATAAATGTTATAAACCTTTAGTGGAAATTCTGACAGAGTTTTGCATGTTTCTGGACAGGGCATATAAACTGGCCACCTTTACTGTATGAGAAAGATAAATCAATGTCAGTCTTAGGAACCTCCATGTGCTAGATTGAGAAAATCTTTACTTAGGGTCAGCAAAATTCACATTGGAAACCCCAGACATTTTGGTCTATTTTATTAGAGACAAATCTTCCAACATTGAATTCTAACTCTGTTTGCCAACAACCACATTTCATTACATCAAATACAAGCTCTTGCCCCAAAGAATGTGTTAAACTCACTCTCTCCTAAATAAATCATACATTAAGGAAGCTTCAGTCGCTCTCCAATTAATGTTTCAATTCCATCTTCACTTTTCACTTCTATTCTCTACTCTGCCTACTGACACTAAACCAGGGGGCTTATCTGCTAATCCTCTGAAGCCCCCCCAGAGTATGTCGGTAGCACGTGGAACGTGACTCCCATCTACTTTTTGATTCCCAGATATTTGTTGAAATTTCTCAGTCATTATTGGAACACTCCTCTCCTTATCATCATGTTATTATTTTCATGATATTTTATTTTTTGGTAGGGTCTCGGGAGAAAGAGGTTATAAAGGCCATGTGTTTAGGTCACTATTTTGAACCGGAAGAAATTTAGAGTCCTCTTAGAAGGTGTAATATTTCTTGGGATAAAGAAAGTTTGTTTTTAATCTGAGGTTCAGATTTCAATCAGGTTGACTTCAGTGCCTATCTTTTTATAAATTTAGGTAAATTAAGTTACTCATAATTTTAAAACTATGTGTACAATTAATTCCAAAGTGACTAAGTCCTTCCTTCCTCCCTCCTTCCCCTCCCCCATCTCCCGCCCTCTCTTCCTTCCTTCCTTCTGTCCTTCCTATTTCTGCATTTGTCTATATACCTATCTATCTACTTACTAATCTATGCAAATAGAAAGATACCAGGTATTAGAAATGAAGCTTGGCAAAGTTAAAGATTTTTGCCTTGGGCATTGAGATTTTTGTTAGTTTATTGTTTTATTTTTTCTCTTAAAGTGATTATATATATATATTCAATTAAATATTGAAAAACTATTTTTGTTTCAAGGTATTAAGAAGGTACAGATATTTTGTTACATGGATACCTTGTATAACGCTTAAGTCAGGGCTTTTAGTGTTCCCGTGACCAGAATAGTGTTTATTGCACCCAATAATAAGTTTTTACCCCTCACCTTCTCTCACCCTCACCCCTTCTGGTATTCCAATGTCCTTTATATCTCTTTGCACCTGTGTGCCCCTTCTTTGGCTCCCACAGTGAGAACATATGGTGTTTGTTTTTTCAATTCTTGAGATACTTCACTTAGGATAATGGTCTCCAGTTCATCTGAGTTGCTGAAAAAGACATTGTTTCATTCCTTTTTCTGGCTGAGTAGTGCTCTGTTATACCATATCTTCTTTATCCACCCATCAATCAGTGTTTACTTAGGCTGATTCCACATCTTTGCATTTGTAAAATGTCCTTAAACTTCCTAGTGCATGTTTTTTTTTTTTTTTGATAAAATGACTTCTTTCTTTGGGTAAATATCCATTAGGGGAACTGAATCAAATGGTAAGTCTACTTTTATTCCTTAGAAGAATCTCCATACTGTTTTCCATAGAGGTGGTACTAAATTTGCAAGCTAACCAATAGTGTATAAGTGTTTCTTTCTCTCTGCATCCATGCCAGTACCTACCTTTTTTTTTCTTTTTAATAATAGCCACTCTGACAGGGGCAAGGTGGTATCTCATTGTGGTTTTAATTTGCATTTCCCTGATTATTAGTGATGTTGAGCATTTTTTCATATATTTCTTGGCCATTTGCCTGTCTTCTTTTGAGAAACTTCTGCTCACATCTTTTGCCTCCTTTTTAATGGGGTTATTTGTTCTTTTTCTTGCTGATTTGTCTGAGTTATTTGCAGATTCTTAATGTTAGCCCTTTATTGGATGTATAGTTTGTGAATATTTTCCTCCATTTTATAGGTTGTGTATTGACTCTGCTGATTGGTAAATACCTAATAATTAAAATTCAAAACCATAAATAATCCTCTTAACTGCCAACTTTAGTTAGCAATTTATCATAAAAAATAGTAAAATCACTTCTAAAGGATGTGTCCATGAGCATATTTGTGACAATTAATTTTTATGATATAAATATTTTTTAAAATTAAACATCAATAGAGGATTACTAAATTATGGCACAGTTAATCATTATACTATTCTGTGGTTATTGAAAATGATCATCTAATAATATATTGGCAATATAATGTGAAAAAGCCTCTTATTAGATCGTATTATGTTTTAGTATTCATGAATATATGCTTAGGAGAAGTGTGGAATTATAAATACCAAAACATTAGCAGAAGTACTATCTGGGTAATAATTTGATTTTCTCCCTTAACGTTTTTTCTATTTTCTTTATCATCTTTCTTTTTGCAATAAGATTATGTTGTTCATATAGTCAGAGAATAAACCTATTTCTAATTTGAGAAAAAGGGAGAGAAAATGTGCAAGCATACACATGAACACTAGAATAAAATGACAATATTTATGACAGTAACTGATACTATTTGGAAAGATGTCAGCATCTTAGTATTTTTCTTCACATTATACCTCGAATATTTGAATAATTTTTAAACCACTTTTATAAAATCTGCTCTTACTTCTGTTTTCCTAGCTATTATTTTTCCCTTAGCAGTACAGCTATCACTAAACATATTCCACCTTACCTAATGGTGGTTACAAACACAGAAACACCTTCATTTTTTTTTTGTTATATTGAGTATAGAACAAATATTTTATAAAATATTTCATGGGGAGATCATAGTTTCTAAAAAATAAAACTGGAGTGATCCATAGCAATCATACTCTTCATTAAATTGAAAATAATTTCATATAATCTCACCATTCAAACTAATTCAAGTACATTTTATGAATATTCTTCTCTGGGGCTCATTACCAGGTATTGATTCTATTTCTACCTTTGGATCATGCTACTCATCTTATACACATTTTCCTCAATGATATTAGCAATATTACAGGTGCTAATAGGCTTTTCACTGATAATCTGAACTTCTCCTTTATTTTTAATACTGTAACTTTCTTTGAATGATGCTATACATGCCTTTTCATCTTCATGTTTAAGTTATTGTTGCTGAAACACTAAGGAATATCTGCAAAATCCTAGAATTCCACAGAACAGCATTTGGAAATTATTTGTTTAAAGACTTTCAATTTTTTTTTCGTAGTCTCCTAATTCTTATAATAAATCATTGTCTGCAATCATTGTCTTACTCTTCCTGTAAGTCTTCAAGAGAATATTATTTTCATTTCTTTTCTGGCAGCTTCTTTTCTGTGAGTCTAGGCTGTTTTATTTTATTTTTTATTTATTTAGGTATTTAGATCTAGAGGATCGGTAGTTTTCCTTTAACCATACACTATGTCTACTTGGGTGCTAGTCAAATTTCTATCTTTTATCAGTAGGTACAATGGCAATTTGGTGATAGCCATAGTTGTTCTTCTAAAAGTCTTCTTTTAGTTCTTCTGTGCTTACTGAAACAAAGTATCAATTTTCCCTGTTGTTCTCACTTCCTTGTATCATTAGGGAGAAAGAATAAATAATAAATTTATAATAAAAATAAAATACAAGGGTGGCGCCTGTGGCTCAAAGGAGTAGGGCACTGGCCCCATATGCTGGAGGTGGCGGGTTCAAACCCAGCCCCGGCCAAAAACTGCAAAAACAAAAATAATAATAAAATAAAATACAATTTTTAACATATACTATTACCAAGGGGCTCTTACTTCAGATGTAATTTGCCCATGTAGTCTCTATTTTCAAGGATGTGTTTGTCTCAGTCACCTTCCCCCTTGCCACTCAATTGTTCTTTAAAATAGTAGGATTACAATGAGATAGAGGAAGAAAAGTACCAATAGGAGTGGGAAGCAGTGAAAGGCATTATACTAGCCTACATAAGTTCAGCTACTCTACAGAAGGGGATCCTCGTTTCTGATAAATACTATTCTTGGGCTTCTGAGCAGCAGATGTATGGTAAGGGAGGTTCAGATTGTATCCAGATCCAAAGAGTCTTTCTACCTCCCTGCAATTCATGAACAGAATCCTGCCGACCTTTCTAGAATTACCTTCTACCGCCACTCCCTCTCAAATGCACCATGTCCCAATTAGCTAGAACTACATGTCCTTCCTTTAATATCCTATTTACTGCTAGATGAGCTCAGGGAAAGCTTCTCTCTTGTTTACTGCTATATCCCTAGCACTGTAATTTGCCTGGTATATATGCTTCTATGCCTTTTCTATGTTTCCTTTAAATCCCTTTCTGTCACTTTTCTGTTAGATAAGAGCCTTCTCTTTATAAAAAGTAGCTTATACCATTTCCTGTGAAGATCATGCTGAACATCTTCAACAATGTTAGATGTTTTCTTATCTAGTAAAACACATACCATAATATTAATATTATAATCATTTGTTTGCAAATCTCATTTATCCACTAGCCTATCAGCCTAAGGGTAGTAATCATATTAATTTTATGTTTGTGACCTCAAGCATGATACTTACTTAGCAAGTGCTTAACATCATATTATTGGATGAAAAGTCTTCTAAACTCAAATTTAGTGTTCTTTTATAATAATAACAATAAAATAATAAGTGTTTACTATAACACAGTAGTCAAAGCCAGGGAAGCAGAGACTGAATCCTAGCACTAACTCTTACTAAGTGTTATACCCTTGAGTATTTTGTCTACTTTCTTTCTCTGTTCCTCATTTTTATCATCAATAAAATGGAAGCAATAATAGTAGCTGCTTGATATGATTAATCTACATATTGAAAATTATTAGAATAGTTCATGACATCTAAAAAACATTCAGGAGGAGGGGAAAGATGGCTGACTGGAGCCAGCTTTTGACAGAAGCTCCCATCCAGAGGGAAGGATAATGATGAGAAAGTACCCAATAAAGCTGCAGATTGGGAGCTGAGCTGAGAGAGAAGAGTGCTAACTGCATGTCACCTCTGCTGAGGGAAGCTGCAACTCCAAGGAAGAAAATTACAGATTTGAACTGAGCTCAAGTGGAACATTCTCTAGTTGCTGTTGAGTACCTGAGGCAAACAGGTTTCAGCTCCCCCTGCCCGCTGGTGGCAGAGGGTGGTGGCCAGGTCGAGGAAGCATTGACTTTCCTTTGACTCTGGCAAGCATAAAGTCCTGGCACATTTGCTTATTGGACAGAACTAGGCCACAGAGACTTGGTTACCAGAGACTGGTGGTGGGGTTACCAGAGACAGGCAGAGAAGGAGGTGCAAGGTGGGGTAAAAGGCATCAGCCCCCTGCTCCAATTCTTCTAGTGAGTGGGCCTTTCTGACTCTAAGGAACACTGGAGCAAGCCACACTTGAGCAGTCAGTAGATCCCTGCTATCTAGTTGCTGGAGACCTTTTGAACTCTCCCACTTGACAGTTGGTCCTACCTGGAAAATCACATGAGGACCCTCTAAGCTGAGACTTCAACCCAGAGTCACTAATTTACTAGGATTGGACAGAGATCAGCTGAATCCAAGACAGAGGCACATAGCCCCACCACACCAAGCAGGTCCTTAGAATCTCAGGCTATAGTACTGTACAGGTCCTTTGCAAAGCTGTAGGGGGAAAGCTGCAGTCACCAGTCATAGCTCTTTAGCAAAGGGCTGGTTAATCACAACTCCAGGAGCCCACAATCCAATTTCACCTTACCTGCTCATCTAGCAAAATGGTGAAAAACAATAATAGGGTGGAATCAGTGGAAAAACTCTGGCAACATGAGCAATCAGAATAGACCAATGCTCCCAAGGAATGACAAAGTAGACATGCCAGAAGATCCCATTCATAAACAAATGGCTGAGATGTCAGAAATTGAGTTCAGAATTTGGATGGCTAACAGAATGGAAGTAAAGTGGGAATTAGAAATTCTAGGAATGATTCAAAAGTTGTCTCAAGAATTTAATGAATTCAAGGACAAAATCACCAAAGACTTTTACACATTCAGAAAAACAAGTTGCAGCCCTCCAAGATAAGATAAATACAATAAAATCCCTTAGTAACAGAATGGAGCAGGCAGAAGAAAGGCTTTGACATTGATGACAAAGCTTTTGAATGCTCCCAAAACTCAAAGAAGAAGAGAAGTGGAGAGCAAAAATGGATCATTCCCTTAGAGAGCTATGCGATATTTCCAAAAAAGCAAAAGTTCACCTTATGGGAATTCTGAAGGCAATGAGGTTGCTTCAAAAGGCCTATATGCTCTACTCCAAGAGATAATTGAGGATAAATTCCCAAACATGGCAAGAGATTCTGAAATTCAGATAGCAGACAGCTTCAGAACCCCAACACAACTCAATCCAAATAAAGCATCCCCCAAACACATTATAATTAACTTCACCAAAGTTAATATGAAAGAGAAAATTCTGCAAGCAGTCAGACATAAGAAAACCATAACCTACAAGGGGAAGAATATTAGAATGACTGCAGATCTCTCTGTTGAAACTTTTCAAGCCAGAAAAGTTTAGTCATCTATCTTTAATCTCCTGAAACAAAACAACTTTCAACCCAGGATCCTGTATCCAGCTAAACTGAGTTTCATTTATGATGGATAAATTAAATATTTTAATGACATTCACATGTTGAAGAAATTTGTCATAACTAACCCAGCTCTCCCAGATATTCTCAGACCTATACTCCTCCATGACCAGCACAATGTTCTACCACCAAAGTAAACTCATTTAGAGACTTTTGATCAAATCCCAACTTCCACAGTGGTAAAAGGATTAAAAATGTCCACTGGACTTTCAAAAAACTCGACACCCAAAATATTACCAGGCTTATCAATACTCTCATTCACATTCTAATGTGAATGGCTTCAATTGTCCTCAAGAGGCAAAGGTTGGCTGACTGGATACAAAAACTCAGGCCAGATATACACTACACACAAGAATCTCACCTTACCTTAAAAGATAAATATAAACTCTGGGTGAAGGGATGGTCATCTATAATTCAGGCAAATCACAATCAGAAAAAAAGCAGGTGTTGCAATTTTCTTTGCAGATATAATAATAGGCTTTAAACCAACAAAAGTAAGGAAAGATAAGGATGGTCACTTCATATTTGTTAAGGGTAATACTCAATATGAGATTTTAATTATTAAAATTTATGTACTCAACCAGAATATTCTTCAATTTATAAGAGAGACTCTAACAGACATGAGCAACTTGGTTTTCTCCAGCATCATAATAGTCAGAGATTTTAACATCCCTTTGGCAGTGTTGGATAGATCCTCCAATAAGAAACTAAGCAAAGAAATTTTAGACTTAAAATTAATCATTCAAGATGGATTTAACAGACATCTCCAGAATATTTCATCCTAACAAAACTGAATACACATTCTTTTCATCAGTCCATAGAACATCCTCCAAAATTGATCACATCTTAGGTCACAAGGCTAACCTCAGCAAATTTAAAAGAATAAAAATTATTCCTTCTATCTTCTTGGACCATCATGGAATAAAAGTTGAACTCAGTAACAATAGGAATCTGCAAACTCATACAAAAACATAGGAACTAAATAATCTTATGCTAAATGATAACTGGGTCATAGATGAGATTAAGAAAGAAATTACCAAATTTTTGGAACAAAACAATAATGAACACACAAACTACCAGAACCTGTGGAATATTGCAAAGGCAGTCCTAAGAGGGAAATTTATAGTATTTCAAGCTTTCTTCAACAGAACGGAGAGAAGTCAGCAACTTAATGGGACATCTCAAGCAACTGGGAATGGAAGAACATTCCAACCCCAAACCCAGCAAAAGAAAAGAAATAACCAAATTTGAGCAGAATTAAAGAAATTGAAAACAAAATAATTTACGGGGGGGAAGGGGAGGATAGAGGAATGGATGGGTAGAGGGAGGGTGATTGGAGGGATCACCTCAATGGTTTATCTTACAAGGGTACAAGTGAATCTTTCTAAAAGTAGAATATAAATGTCTTAACACAATAATTAAGAAAATGACATAAAGGCTATGTTAACCAGTTTGATGAAAATATTTCAAATTGTATATGAAAACACCACACTGTACCCCATGATTGCATCAATGTACACAGCTACCATTTAATTAAAAAAAAAATTGGAAGGGAAAAAAAAAGAAAACAAAAGAATCATACAACAGGTCAATGAATCAAAAATTTGGTTTTCTGAAAAGGTCAATAGATAAATCTTTGGCTAACCTAACCAGAAACAAAAGAATGAAATCCCTAATTTCATCAATCAGAAATGATAGAGGCAAAATAACAACAGACTCCTTAGAAATTCAAAAAATCCTTAATGAATATTACAAAAAATTCTATTCTCAGAAATATGAAAATCTGAAGGAAATAGGCCCATACTTAGAAGGATGCCACCTTCCTAAACTTAGCCAGAAAGAAGTGGATATGTTGAACAGGACTATATCAAGTTCTGAAATAACATCACCTATAAGAAATCTCCCCCCAAAAAGGAGTCTGGGACCAGATGGCTTTATATCAGAATTCTACCAAACCTTTAGATAGAAACTAGTACCTATATTACTTAACCTTTTCCAAAATATAGAAAAAGAAGGAATACTTCCCAAAACATTCTATGAAGCAAATATCACCCTGATCCTCAAACCAGGAAACAACCCAACAAGAAAAGAAAATTATAGACCAATATCTCTAATGAATATTGATGCAAAAATATCCAATAAGATCCTAGCAAATAGGGCAGTACCTGTGGCTCAGTAAGTGGGGCTCCAGCCCCATTTACCCAGGGTGGGGGGTTCAAACCCAGCTCCAGCCAAACTGCAACAAAAAATAGCTGGACATTGTGGCAGATGCTGGTAGTCCCAGATACTCAGGAGACTGAGGCTAGAGAACCATCTAAGCCCAAGAACTGAGGTTGCTGTGAGCTGTGATGCCATGGCACGACCAAGTGGGTTTTATCCCAGGGTTTCAAGGCTGGTTCAATGTATGTAAATCTATAAATATAATTCATCGCATAAACAAAATAAAAAATAAAGACAATATGATTCTGTCAATTGATGCTAAAAATGCTTTTGATAATATCCAGCATCCTTTCATGATCAGAACACTTAAGAAAATAGGTATAGAATGGAAATTTCTTAAACTGATAGAGGCCATCTACAGCAAACCCACAGCCAATATTATATTGAATGGAATAAAATTGAAAATATTTCCACTCAGATCAGGAACCAGGCAAGGTTTCCCACTGTCTCCATTACTTTTTAACATTATAATAGAAGTCCTAGTCATTGCAATCAGGCAAGAGAAGGTGATCAAGGGTATCCATATAGGATGAGAGGAAATCAAATTCACTCTTTGCAGATGATATAATTGTATACCTGGAAAATCCCAGGGACTCAACTACAAAACTCTTAGAAGTGATCAAGGAATACAGCAGCATCTTAGGCTACAAAATCAATACTCACAAATCTGTAGCATTCATATACACCAACAATAATCAAAGTTAAAAAATAGTCAAGGACTCAATTCCTTTTATAGTAGTGCCAAAGAAAACGAAATATCTTGGAATTTACCTAACAAAGGACATGAAAGATCTCTATAGAGAGAACTATGAAACTTTGAGAAAAGAAATAGCTGAACATGTTAATAAATAGAAAAACATACCATGCTCATGGCTCGGAAGAATCAACATGGCTAAAATGTCTATACTACCCAAAGCAATCTACAGATTTAATGCAATCTCTATTAAAGCTGTACTGTGATACTTTAAAGGTCTGGAAAAACTTGTACTTCATTTCATATGGAAACAGAAAAAACCTCGAATAGCCAAGATATTATTCAGAAATAAAAACTAGTCAGGTGGAATCACGCTACCAGACTTCAGACTATACTATAAATCTATAGTGATCAAAACAGCAAGGTACTGGCACAAAAATAGAGAGTTAGATGTATGGAACAGAATTGAGAACCAAGAGATGAACCCAGACACTTATCATCATTTGATCTTCGATAAGTCTATCAAAAACTTAAATTGGGGAAAAAAAACTTAAATTGGGGGAAACAATCCCTATTTAACAAATGGTGCTGGGTGAATTGGCTGGTGACTTTTAGAATACTGAAACTGGACCCACACCTTTCACCTCTAACAAAAGTTGACTGTCACTGGATGAAAGACTTAAACTTAAGACATTAAACATAAGGATTCTTGGAGAGAGGGGAAACACTTGAAGAAATTGGCTTGGGAGAATACTTTATGAAGAGGACCCCCAGGCAATTGAAGCAATACCAAAAATACATTACTGGGATCTGATCAAACTAAAAAGCTTTAGCCCTGCCAAGAACACAGTAAGTAAAGCAAGTAGACAGCCCTCGGAATGGAAGAGGATATTTGCTGGTTATGCTTCTGGCAAAGGTTTGATAACCAGAATCCACAGGCAATTTGTGTGGGATGGAGTGAGGTGAACTTTAATAATTAATAATTCTGTGATCTTTAGTAAATTGATTAATCTTTGACCCAGTGTTAAGATTTTTAATGTCACTGGTATTGCTGTGCAGAACAAATTATGCCTGGTCCAGGAAGAAGGAGAGCAATGGAGGGGGAAGGAAAGGGAGGTGGGAAATTCGATAGAGGGAGGGTAAATGGTGGGACCACATCTATGGAGCATATTGCAAGGGTACAAGTCAAATCTATCAAGTATAGAACATAAATGTCTTAACACAATAATCAAATAAATGAGGTGAAAGCTATTTTAATTAGTTTGATGTAAACACTCCAAATTGTATAAAAAACCCAACACATTGTACCCCACATATGCATAAATGTATTCATGATCTATGTGTATATGATTCAACAAAAGAAAAAAGAAAAGAAAAAAAATTCAATACCTGTTAGCTATACTGTTATACACTTACAAGGTAACAGATGCCATGTGAAGTACTTTATGGCATAATTTGTTCTGCACAGCAATACCAGTGACATTAAAAATCTTAACACTGGGTCAAAGATTAATCAATTTACTAAAGATCACAGAATTATTAATTATTAAAGTTCACCTCACTCCATCCCACA